>PVLD010011175.1:0-66597 GCA_004027595.1 Dinomys branickii
ACTTTCTTTCTACTCATTATTTGCTCGATGTCTGATTGTTCTTTCTGTCGTCTCCTCCTTAGTCAAACTTCCACACCCAGATGCAGTGGAAGAGCGCTCCTTCCCAGCCCTCTGAGTACTACGGAGTGCAGACGTGCAGCACCGCACCCAAGACTCCAGTCGCTGAGACCACTGTGAGTCCTGTAACAGGACAATGTAATAGGACAGCTGAGAATAAAATACTTGAATCTATTTCCTCATCAAGAGGCTGGCTTTATTTCAATTGAAACCTTAAAGTTGGGAAACTAGGCTTGAGTTCAAATTCTGATTCCACCTGTTCTCATTATGCAACCTTCTTCAAGTATAGTCGAAGGTTGCCACTTGTAATGTGAGGGAAAGGATAGTACTCAGCCCCATAGTAAAATGGTCCTGTAGGATCCTCTAAAGAAACATGTACAAAACATGGGAAAGCACATGCTCTTCCCAGCAAGGTTTCTCAGACATAGCAAAGGAGAAAACAAAGACGTTCTAAGGTCTTACTGAGTATAGGCACAAATGGTAAAGAAGTCCAGGAGAGAAAAAAGATGTGGACAAATACACAACATTTTGACCGGAGATAAGAGCTAGGAAGGTACAGGAAGCAGAATAGCTAAGAGCAGCTGTGCAGTGATTGGGGGACTCTTGAAAGGCAGGAAGAGAACTTGATCTCTTACTTCTCCTTACCTTTGGTGCATTCACTGCATCCTTGTAACCAGACCCAGATTAGCAAGAGAAAAGTGATGTTAAGAAATGGGAACTAAGAAGCTCAGTTAAATCTGCAAGTCTTTGTAGTGGGTTTGATAAAGAATGAAGAGTTGTAGAAAAACATGACTCAGAGGAGAAAACGAGGGAGTAAAAGCTGAAGGTAATCACCCTTTGGGAGGTAACGATGTTCCTCAGAGATAAGACGTCCCTTTCCTTCAGGTAGAAGAAAGCATCTATCATATGAGGCTCTGTCAACCAGCATCAGGAGAGAAGGGCAGGAAAACCCAGGGACCCTTAATGCAGATGCGCTTGCTCATCCTCCTTCTTAAAATATTTGATCTGCCAAGGTGCCAAATTTTAAAATAATATGTCATGAGCCTCATAAGGTATATGAGGCAGAGAAATAAAGAGATGGCTAACACCTGTCAACCCTGGGAGTGCCCCTTCCAATGTAATTACACTTGCAGTCACCTTATTTACCACTAAGGTCACATGCTGAAGTCCTGGGATTAGGATTTCAGGATCTGGATTTGAGAGGGAACACACACAACAGATGGCTAGACTGATTTTTACAGTCCGTAATTATAACACAGAACAGTAAGTCCTGTGAACAGAGGAGGGCTGCTTACCTCAGACCCGACACAGTGGAAAGAGGGGTAAGGGGAGACAGCACAACACAGGCAACCCTCAAGCTCAACCTGAAGACACGGTCAGCAGATCTGGCCCCACCAGTGCCCTAAACTCTAGTTTGGTGTTTTTTGCTCTCTATAAATCTAATCAGCATCTACAAAATCTGAAAGTTAAAGTAGTCCAAACTCAGTTCCTGATTTCTGCCCTCACTTCCAGACATATTTGACTTGCACTGTTCCTTGTCTCTCCCTTCCTCTTTTAGCTCAGATTTCTAAGAGAATGTCTGCTTTGTATCTGCCTCTAGGTTATTTTCGGAATCAAATACTTCCCTCAGCCTCTACTGATATTACAGATACTACTTCATTCTACTTTTGATAGTTCACTTTAGAATTGTGTGACTTTACAATGCTACAAAACAGTAGACCTTCAGTAGAAACTGTACTTGGGATTCTGAATGTCGATCTTTTCCAAGGCGGGAAGCTCTCTTGCAATGGTTTGTATCAGCAGAGTGCAGCAGCTCCCCCTCAGCCACACACTCACAAGGCAGAGGCACACATACTCCGCTGTGTGCTGGGTGGCTAAGCTGTGGTGCTGGGTAGGTTGAGGGTATGGAATGTGTGTTCAATTGAGCGGGATGTAACCTCGTTATAAGTACCAGAGCATTGGTGTTTCAGTCCCTGTTGTTTTCATCTCTGCAGAGGATGATTTCAACTGCTCCTGAATGGAATTCCTGCCCCGCCCTTCCTCCCCACTCCCAGCTATCCTAAAGTCAGGAACCAGAGTTATCTCATTAAAATGTAAATGTGACTGTGGGGCTTTTTTCCTCAACACTCTCCCATTGTTCCTCATCTGCAGTAAGAATCAGTGATCTCTCTGCGCTGCTTTCTCCACTCTGCTCCCATTCTCCCTTTGCTTTAGGGTCTCTTTGCTGTTCTTCAGAGCCAGGGACAAGGCTACCCCAGGGCCTTTGCTCTGGCTCTTCTCCTTTTCTGGATGACTCTTCTCTAATGCTCAAGGCTGACCATCTTCATTTCCTTCCAGTCTTTCCTCAAGTGTCCCCATCATAATATAGCCTGTTCTGACAACTCAAATAAATATGTATCATTGCCTCAGATCTTTTTGATATTCTTTACTTCTCTAATGTTCTTTTCTCAGGGAATTTATCACCTTTTCCACACTTGATATAGTCTAGATTTTAAACACACCCCAGACACCCAGTGTTGGTGTGGAGCTATTAGGAGGTGGCAAGATTTCTAGGAGATAGGGCCTAATGGAAGGGAGTTCATCACCGGGATGTGGCTTTGAGGGTTACACCAGGACCTCAGCCCCTTCCTCCTCTCCTCATTTTGCTTCCTGGAGGTCATGAAGTGAATAGTCTTCTTCTATTGCACATGCGTGCCATGATGTCCTGTGCTTCACCATGGTGACTGTGCCTTCCCAGGCCCTGAACAGTGATTATGGACAGAGGCCTCTGAAACTGTGAATCAAAATAAGTCTTTCCTATTTTCACATTGATTTTTTCAGGTGTTTTTGTCACAGTATCAGAAAGCTGAGTAGCATGATACTTTATGTTTTTACTTTTTAATATTATTTGCCTCTAATGCTTATGTTTTTCTTCTGTGTAAGCTCCAGAAGGAACAGGGTTTTTTTTTCCAGTTCTGTTCAACAGTATAGTATATCCAGCAGAACCTGGAAATGTTCAATTATATCTGTTTAAAAATGTGCAAAAGTCCATAGGCAGCAATGAGGGAGAGAAAGAAGCAAGAGTGAGGGAAGGGAGGAAAAGAGGAAGAAGGAAGGAAAGAAGGGGAGGGGGAGAGAGGAAGGAAAGTGGAGGGAAGTGGGGAAGCAAGAAGGGGAAAGGCAATAAATAAGAAGGATGGACAGTGAAGTGAGGAGAGAAAGTTAAAAAGAATGAGAGAAGAAAACACTCAGTGCAAAGGAAAGAGTAAGGGAGGGGAAAATGCAGGAATGATCATCACTTTCATTATGCTCTGGACACAGTAGTGAGCTCCATGCTGCTGCTCAGAGGTAGGAATTCCCTATTCTTTCTCCCATATTGTTTTCCCCAGATTTGGGTATAGAACTCAATCCAGCCCAGAGTCCATCCTAAGGCAGAGCTAAGAGAGCCAAGAAACTTTCCTTTTCAGTTGTACCTCTGACCTTTACAACTGGTCTCTCTCTCTCTCTCCCTCTCTCTCTCTCTCTCTCTCTCTCTCTCTCTCTCTCTCTCTCTCTCTCTTTCTCTCTCTCCCTTTGTAGATATAGAGTCCCATGCTATTTCCTCTCTCCTGTGCTGCCATGTCTGACATACAGTACTTTTCAATCTTTGGGCAGCTTTGTCTTTAACTTTAAAAAAAAAATTCAGAGACAGAAGGGTAAGAGTCAATAGTAATCACCATAGTGTATTTGTCCTCATCACAGGGAAAGGAAGGACCTAAGCAATGGAACAAACTCACAGGCTGTTCATAATGCTATGTGATTTCATGATAAAGGATCATTTACAAACCAATTACTTTAGGACCCTGATCTTGCTCCATCCTTATAACTTGTGGTATGTACAACTGGAAAGATGCCCATTTCACTGACAAGGAAGGACACAAAGGCACAAAGAACCAAATTCACAAAGTGCACAATAGGGATTGGCAGACTGGCAGTTGAATTCTGTCATCTTAATCTGTGCTCTGAAATATGAAAAGCATTTCTACAGTGCTCTTGGGCCCCTTCCTTTCCTTTCTATATACACTGACTAAGTCTATCAACAGGAGAGAACACAAATTCATAATTATGTAGTGTTATCTTCGAGTGACTATTCCATGTTATCTATCCAAACCAAGTAAGCCTTGCCCATAAATCCAGATACATGACTTATTAAATGTGAAGAATCGAATAGGCTTTTTATCTTGATTTATGTTTCAGCAGTCCAATCACAAAAGTAGGGGTAGGGTCAAAAAATCCATATCATGGTTTCTGTCTGTATGTTCCCTGAAAGCCTCACACTGTCATGGAGTGTGCTTTTAGAGTTTATGATTTATTTATGGTCTAATGCTGGGATTATGGGTGTGAGTGCTGCATCCACCCTGAGGCAGGTAGTTTGTATTCAGTATAAGGGAGGAAAAGAGACTTGCTTGCTACTTTTCCCTTTTTGCCCTTGTTGTTTTACTGTTCTCTGCTGCCATGAATTGTTTCCCTCTGCCATGTGCCACTCTGCCTTGGAGCCAGAAGATTATGGACCGAAGCCTCCACAAACTGAGTTATATGAACCATTCCTTCCTTAATTTTGGGCATCAGATAGTATGTCTCAGCGATAGGAGAAAAGTAACCAATCAAATTTGGTACCAAGAGTGGGGTCATGGCTGTAACTATACATGACTGTGTGGTTCAAGAACGTTTAAAAATGGCTTGTAAAAAGTGTTTTAAAACATTCAGAGATTTTGCCTGAAAGAAAAGCACTAGAACACCTTTGGTTGTTCTGTATGAGAGATTCTGGTCAGAGCTCAGAAGACCAAAAGTTTGATAAAAATCTTGTTGGTAAAGACCAGCTATAGGAGGTTTCTACTGAAAAAAAGGACTATCTTAGGTGCTAAACTCCAGATGATGTGTGCTATGGCTTAGCGAAAAGTTTGTCGGCATTTTGTTTATATCCAGAGACTTTACTTGAGACTAAGATGAAGGGTGATGGACTAATTAATCTGGCAGAAAAATTTCAAGACAGTTGAAAACTGAGACAGTGGCATGGCCATTGTTGGGGTCTTTTAGCCATATTTATATTAAAAATAAAAAACAAAGAGCCCAGAAGGATTATTTAAAACATTGTGAGTTTGGGCCATCCAAAAGCTCCAGTAAAGCTGTGGACTACGAAGATAGATCTGAGGAGATCTCAATTGCTGAAAAGGGACAAAAATAGAAAAGATGGCCTGAGGACATCACAAAAAGCTGCAAGTCTCCATCATTTGCAGCTTCAAACCTACAAGAGTAAAATACATTGCTCTGGAAAAAAAACCAAAAAGCCATAGAGTGCCATTTTCCAAAGTGGTAGCAGCAGCACCATGTAGCAAAATGGCAGCAACATAAAAAATTTGTTCCCCAAATCAGGTTCAGAGTGCTGAGTGATCCAAATACTAGACCCCTACAGGAAAAAAAAAAAAGCCTGGCTGCAGCTCCAGCTAGCAACAAACCTTGGCATCATCCATGTGGCACTGGTTTTAGGTGCATGCAAAATGCAAGAGTTCTGAGGTTAAAAAGTCTTCCACTTGCATTTTAAGAAAAGGTCTAAAAAGCCACAAAGTGTGCCCTTTAGAGGTCAGTGAGTAAAGTTGTGAGTGTAAAGCAGATGTTCAGTGGAGACTCCAAAAGTTTTAAAAAGCCAAAAATATAGATTGTATTTAAAAAGCTTCAAAGAGAAAACAAACCAGACCCAATAGAAAAGCTATGAGAGTTATAACCACCAAAAGTGCCATGGGGCAGAGCCATATAAGGCCCTTGGAGATCACAATTTATCACAGATTGCTTTGGATGTTCCACGTAAAACTACAAGGCATGATGTTAGCCCTCACAGATTTTAATCTTGCTTTTCTCCCAATACTTTATATCCCCATTTGTACCTTTTAAAATGGTAATGTTTACCTTGTGCCATTAAATGTTAAAAGTGTTTAATTTGTTTTCATTTGCATAGTGGCTCACAGCTAAAAGTTTGCCTTACATCTTGGAAAAGACTGGGGACTTAGTCTTTCCAGCAATGCTGAAACTGTTAGGATTTTGGCAATTCTTACAGATGGGCTAAAATGCCTTTTACATAAAGAGATGTACATGAGTCTTTTGGAAGCCAGGGGGAAGTGTCATAGTTTGCGTCTAGATGTCCCTCTGAAGCTTCATGTGGTCACAGGGTGGACTTCTAGAGTTAATGATGGATTCATGGTCCAATGCTGGGATTGTGGGTGTTAGAGCTACACCCGCCTAAGGTTGGGTAGTTTGCATACAGTATAGGGAAGAAAAGGAGGCTGCTTGCTACTCCTCCCTTTTTGCTTTTCCTGCTTTTTCTGTTTTCCACTACCATGAACTATCTCCTTCTGCCATGTGCCATGCTGCCTTGGAGCCAGCCTTGATTATGGACTAAATAAAGCCTCCACAAGCTATGAGCTAAATAAACCTTTTCTTCCTTAATAGTGGGTATCAGCAACAAAGACAAGCAACCAAAACAATCCACAAAGTTAATATCATGCTCCTGTGTAAGACCAAGTACAGTCACTTACTTTAACTGCAATAGCTTAATAACAGGCAACAATTTAAATCTGGGTGATTCTGTCCCTGTTAATAAAGTTACAAAAGGGGAGAATTGGTGCCCTGGGCCCCATGCTTATTGTGGCATGTGATAATATGGATTACCATTACCCAGCTGCCGGGGGAACATGAACTGCTGCCCTGCACACCCTGTGGTTATTGAAGGGGACACCTTAGTCTGAGTCACCGTCAGCCAGAAGTCCAGGAAATTTAGATCAATGTGCTGTACTCTGTGGACACTGTGAGTTGCACCTGAGTTCAGGGTACCCTTACCCCACCACTACAGGAACTCAAACGGGTGCCCCACGCCCCATGGTTATTACGGGTTGTGGTGCAAGTTAGTCTGGGTTGCCATTACCCAGCTGCCAGTGAAACTCAGAATGGTACTCTGTGCTTCACAGACATTGTGGATCACACCTGAATCCCTGGAGCCCTGGGAGCCCTTAGTCATCTGCCTGGGGAACTCAGACAGGTGTTCCAAGTCCCACTGACTTTGGTTTTCTCTGAGGCCCTGAAGAGATAGGTACACCCCATCAGGTGCCTGAGGATACTGATCCAGCACCACACATTCTACTGACATTATGGATCAGCCTGAGGCCCAGGCATCCTCAGTCAATTGCCTAGGGACCCTGGTCCCAAAGGCCAGTGTTCTGTTGCCATCAGGGCACTCATTTGAGCTGGGCACTCCAGAAACTGCCTGGGGATCTTGGACCCATTGGGACACCCCCTGCTATCATTGTGGAGCAAGCCTGGAACCCAGGGAATCTAGGGGCCCCAGAGAAATTCTGGTGAGCTTCTCATGGAGGGTGAGACCCAGTCCTTCACCTCCGAGATCCACAATGACAAGACGAAGGACCAAAATGCAATCTCAGAACTCCACCCAACCAGAACAAGTATAGGAGAATTCAGCAACATTAGAGAACTCAGAATTCACACACCTGTAATCTGTGAAATGATTACAACTGAAGTAAAGAAACAACTCCATAAGGCCATAGAAGAAATCAGATAAAAAATAATCTCTCAGGTAAAAACATAATGAGAGAATCACTCAGCACATCTAAAGAGGACATATATAAAAAAATAGAGGCGCATAGAAAAATAATGGAAACATTAACTGAAGAATATAGGAAAGAACTAGAATGCATGAAAGAGATTCATACAGATATCCAGGAAATCAAAAACTCCATCTAAAGCTGGCAAAACCTCTTGAATGAAGCCAAAGATAGGCTTTCATATCTTGAAGACAGCACTACAGCTAATGATCATGAAAGGAAAGATCTCTTAAAAATTACAAAGAATCAGGAAATAACAATTCAACAGCTGCAAGATGATACAAAGAGAAACAGTATAAGACTGACAGGCATCAACAAAACAGTTGGAGTCAACATAAATGACATAACAATACTATTTACAGAAGTAGTAGCAGAACATTTCCCAAGTATGGGAAAAAATCTGCCACACAGTAAGTGAGGCATATAGAACTCCAACAAGCCATAACCAAAACAAAACTATACCCAGACAGATAATAATCATATCCCAGAAATGCAACCAAAGGATATAATATTAAAAGCTATTAGAGAAAATAAACAGATCACCTGTAAAGGAAAGCCCATCAGAATCATGGAGATTTCTCAGCACAAACCACCAAATAAAGAAGAGCTTGGAGTGAAGTATTCCAGGCCCTGAAATGAAACAACTTCCAACCCAGAGTATTGTATCCTTCAGAATTTAACTACCCTTCAAATTTAATGGAGAAATAAAATACTTCCACAACAAAGAACAACTGAAGAACTTCATGAGCACCAAACCAACTGTACAAAGAGTACTAAAAGATACCCTAGAAAAGATAAAAATTACCGCAATTTCAAGAAAAACAATAGAAAGGAACCACCTAGCAGAGAAAGCAATTAAACAGAGAGTAAAAGTAGGAAACCAACAGCAAGTCAATAACATGATACACACAAGCCAACACATAACAGTCACTATCATTGATATAAATGGCCTCAAGTCACCAATCAAAAGAAGCAGACTAGCAGAGTAGATTAAGAAACAAAGTCCAACAATATGCTGTATACAAGAAATACATGAAACTAAAAAGGAAATCTGTAGACTGAAAGTGAAAGGTTGAAAAACAATTCTCCATGCTACAGTAACCTAGAAAAAAGGAGCAGTAGCTATTCTGATTGCAGACAATGTGAACTTCAAACTAAGAACAATCAAAACGGATAAATAAGGTCACTACATACTGGTTAAGGGAAAGCTTTGTGAGGAAGAGATAACAATCATAAATATGTATGCACCCAACATGGGGGATCCCCAATATATAAGACAAATCTTAATAAACATGGAAAACCAAATAACTAATAACACTATTGTAATGTGGGACCTTAATACCCCATCAACACAAAGAGATTGGTCAACTGGACAAAAAATCAGCAAATAAATAACAAAAGTGAACAAAACTTATGAACAAATGGACTTAGTAGACGTTTACAGAGTGTTCCATCCCACAACATCAGAATGCAATTCTTCTCACCACACATGGGACATTCTCGAAAATAGACAACGTGCCAGCCCAGAAAGCATGCTTAAGAAAATGCAAAGGAATTGAAATTATCCCATGGATACTGTCTGAGCATAGTGCAATGAAATTGAAAATTAATGACAAAAGGAAACACAAAATCTCCATAAACACATGGATGTTAAATAACAGCCACCTGAACAATTTAATGAGTCATAAATGAAATTAAGGAAGAAATTAAATGGTATCTACAAACAAATGAAAATATAAATACAACTTTGCAGAATCTGTAGGATTCACTGAAAGCAGTCTTCAGAGGGAAGTTTATAGCAGTAAACTCACACACGAGGAAAACAGAATGAGAACAAATAAATAGCCTAATGCTGCACTTCAAACTTTTAGAAAAAGAACAAGTTAAGCCCAAAGCCCAAAGAAGGGAGGAAATTATAAAGATGAGGGTGGAAATTAATGCAATTGAGACAAAGAAAACATTACAAATAATTAATGAATCAATGAGTTGGTTCTTTGAAAGATTAAATAAAATTGATAAATTTCTAGCTAGCCTTATCAAAAAAAAAGTAAAGAAAAAGCTCAAATTCATACAATAAGGAATAAAAAGGGTGAGTCACTATAGATCCAGTAGAAATTCAGAAGATCATCAGTACCTGCTTTGAAAATGTTTACTTCTGTAGGGTGTGAAATACAGAAGAAATGGACAGATTCCTAGATAAGTACAAATTACCAAAGTTGAATCAAGAAGAAATAATCATCCTAAATAACCCAATATCAATTACTGAAATTGAAAACTGTGATCAAAAGCCTACTAACAAAGAAAAGCCCAGGTCCTGATGGATTCACAGGTGAATTCTGCAAGAAATTCAGAGAAGATTTAATGCCAATTCTTATCAAATTCTTCAATGAAATTGAAAAGGAAGCAATTATCCACAACACATTTCTGAAAGCAAGTATTATACTGATACCAAAATCAGAGAAAGACCTAACCAAGAAATAGAACTACAGACCAATCTCCCTAATGAATATAGATGCGAAGATACTCAATAAAAAGCTAGCAAATAGAATGCAGCAAATCATCAAGCAAATCATACACCATGACCAAGTCGAAGTCATTCAATATTCACAAATCAAAAAATATTATACACCATATCAATACAACCATGGACAGAAACCACATGATCATCTCAACAGATGCAGAAAAAGCTTTGACAAAGTCCAGCATACATTCATGATGAGAATCCTACAGAAAATAGGGATAGATGGTCTTTACCTCAATCTGATCAAAACCATCTATGATAAACCAATAGCCAACATCACATTAAATAGCCAAAATTAAAAATTTTCACTTTAAAATCAGGAACAGGACAAGGGTGCCCACTGTCACCACTTCTATTCAACATAGTTCTGAAAACATTAGCCAGAGCAATTAGACAAGAGAGAGATATAAAAGGAATAAGAATAGGAAAAGAAGAAGTGAAATTGTCTCTATTTACAGATGATGTGATACTGTACATGGAAGACCCCAAAAACTCCACCACCAAAAGACTCCTAGAATTAATCAGCAAATTCAGTAGAGTAGCAGATACAAAGTCAATACTCAAAAATCAAATAGCATTCCTATCCACAAACAACAAACACCTTGAGAAAGAAATTAAGGAAACAATACCTTTCACAATAGCAACCAAAAACTTGAAATACTTAAGAATCAGTCTAACAAAAGAAGTGAAAGATCTTTACAGTGAACACTACCGTACTCTGAAAAAGGAGATTGAAGAAGATTTCAGAAAATAGAAAGATATTCCTAGCTCATGGATTGGAAAAGCCAACATTGTGAAAATGGCCCTACTCCCAAAATAGTTGTACAGATTTAATGCAATCCCAATTAAAATACCATTATTATACCTCACACATCTACAGAAAACATTCCTAAATTTCATCTGGTACCAGAAGAGACCCAGAAGAGCAAAAGCAATCCTGGGCAACAAAGACAAGTCAGGTGGTATCACAATCCCTGACTTAAAATTATACTGCAAAGCCACTGTGATAAAATTTGCACGATATTGGCAAAAAAACAGACCTGAGGACCAACGGAACAGACTGGAAGGTGCAGCCACAACCACAAACACACTCAGCCAATTTATTTTTGACAAAGGAGCCAAACAAACTCACTGGAAGAAAGATAGCCTCTTTAATAAATGGTGCCAAAAAACTGGCTCACTATATGTTGAAGACTGAATCTAGACCCAAGTCTATCACGATGCACAAAACTCAAATCAAAATGGATCAAATATTTAAATATTAAAACAGAAAGACTAAATCTACTGGAAGAGAAAGTAGGTAAAAATCTTGAAGGCATAGGGGTAGGCAAAGAGTTCATGAATGAAAACCAAATTGCATGGCAAATACTTCAAAGAATCGACAACTGGGATCTCATCTTATTGAAAAGTTTTTGCACATCTAGAGAAATCTCCAACAGAGTAAAAAGAAAATCCACATATTGGGAAAAAAGTTTAGCTGACTGTCCCTCAGACAAAGGACTTCTATCTAGAACATAAAATGAAGTAAAAAATATCAGTCTCTCAAAATTTAGAGACTCAATCCAAAAATGGGCATCTGAGATGTATACACACTTCTCAGATAAAGAAATATAAATGGCAAACAAACACATGCAAAAATGTTCAACTTCATTAGTCATTGAGAAATGCTAATTAAAACAACACCGAAATTTCATCTCACCCCAGTCATAACCACTACTTGTGACTAAGCCTCCTCTATCCATTATGTACCACTAGTCTATCACGCCAACTCTAGCACATGCATGGCTACCAACATAGGAATCAGAATTGCCACTGAACCCTCATCGAGTCAATAGATTTCAATGTGGATTTTATCTATGAAGTCAGGAACTGGGGTGGGAGGGAGCCATCAACCACATTCTCAGGGTTACTGCTATATTAGTTTATAACTACCTGGTACATATGAGGGGTCAGAGAGAATAAAACCTGTGCATCTGAGTTCTAATTGTCAACTATATAGCAGTCTACATACTTCTAAACTAGGCGCAAGTCAGTGGTGTGCCAGTGTGTTGCAATGACTTGTTTTAAAAGAAAACCAATTGTAGGTTGGATGTTGTTTACATGCCTGGCTCAAGTTTGCCAATGAGGCATTTGAGCAGAGAGGAGGAGAGGACACCTTCTATTTTTGTAACATGCATCCCACACGAGCAGGGAAATCAGTCAATTTAAAATGCAAGTCAAGTTACTTTCGCACACTTGTAACTTACACTGGGCATAAGTGCTGGAAAACATTGATAATTTACCAATAAAGGTGATAGTTTTGATGTTAATTTACTTCAAGAAACAAATACAAACTGAAGAGCCAAATTACACGCAAGTGAACTATGTGTGTTTGAGAGATTGCTACAAGAAAGGGGTTTCCCCTGATAGAATTTCCTGTTTTTGTCACAAATATATGTTTACCCTAGGTTAAAACAATAAGGTATTTAAAAATTAAGCCTAGTATTCATACATGCACAGATCAATCTTTTCTGGTTCAAACCCTTGATAACTGATAAACTTTCAACACCATTCTGTCTGTCCATCTCTTCCTCAGCTTTAGGTCTGAACTTAGATGTTACCTTTTAAAAAGTTAATTACCTATCTTCTTATTTAAATCCATGTTATATTCTCTCTTAAAACCTGAACATTATACTCATAGCATTTAAAGCAATTTATATGTGTGAGATTATTTGCTTAATATCTGTCTCCTATTTAAGACCTTATCATTCTCTGTGTATATAACTCCAGCACCATGGTGGAGGCTTCATGCATATTCAATGAGTGAGCAATGAATATTTGAGAAACAGAAATAACAGTGACCCTGGGTTCCTTACGAGATGCAAAGAGCCGCCCTTGCTCCTGGTAAGCCCTGCTGTATTTTATTTCCCTTCTAGCAGTGCCAGTGATACTCCATTGTATATTTATAACAAAAGTCTTTTTTCTTGAGCCAGCTGGGATGGCTCTGTTCTTTGTATGAGAAGTTCTAAGTCATAACAAGAGAATGGAGAGCGCACTGGCACAGTAGCGTTTTCCCTGTGAAAAACAAAATGATATTCCAGAAGAACATCTAAGGAAAGAATTTCCTCAGTACTGTTTTGTTTTTTTAATTCTTCAGTCTAAAATTGAAATCCTTAAGCAAATTTGCATCTAAAATTTAACCCTTTAATAAACTGGCCTCTGACTCCACCTGGTGGAGATCCGTAAAGCTCTGGCAATAGACTCTAAATGAAGAGCAAAATATGTCCTCTTTTGTTTTAATAAAGAAAGACACCCAGAAATTCAAACAGATGGTCTTCTGGGATATACTTCACCCACTCTGAAGCACTGTGGATGGGGAGCTTAGGGTAATCACTTGCCTGATACTTTCAGACCCATTTCTGCCCTCTATGTTCTACCATGTTGGGGGAGAGGGTGGTCCAGGGATGCTGCATATTCTATTTTTGTACAGATTGGCATATGGTTAGTTTCTAACAAAAGGGAGTGCTGGCAGGAATTTGGAAGGTAAAAGTGAAGAGTCTTCTTTATTTCAGATTCTGTTGGCATTTTCCAGCAGTAAGGAGCACCCGGCATTCCATCCACCCCGGAGCACTCCCCACGCCAACAGCAAGGAGCCCCATCCCATGATGACTGGCATCCCCATAGCAGCTCCAGCACCTGAGCTATGAACTGATTCATTTGTAGGTTCATGACTGGTACAGGTCATCCTCTTCTCCAAGATCCTGAGCTCTGCTGAGGATTTACTCAACGTGGACTAAGGATCTAAATGTAAGGTAAAACTATAAGACTTTTAGAAGAAAATACAGAGATAAGTCTACATAAAATTAGATGTAAAAGTTTGTTTCATATATTCAGGCCATGATGGGTACTGATATCTCAGAAAATAAAACCACAGGTAAGGGGAACTGTTATATATCAATATATGCATTTAATACCAAGGCTTAAAAGGAAGAATATTCTGAGGCTTGATGATATTATGCTAAGTGAAATAAGGTAGTTACAAAATGCGACAAACTGCGCATATTTTTTCCAGCCTTTAAATCTGCCTCATAGCCTATTCACTCTTCTTTCACCTTTGATATAATACATCTCAGACACTGTTGATGTCCCTAATTTTCTTCTGCTGCTTCCGTCTTCCAGTTTTAAAGGTTCTCATACTTACTCATCCACATAATATGACTCAAAACCTCTGATGTCAGCTGACTAGCAACATTATTTCTAATGCAACTTTAGTCTTCCTTTCCCATAGAGTTTAACATATTTACAGGTTCCCCATACCCGTAAATATGTAAAATTTACATATTTACGAGTATGGGGATATCCAAAGGGAATATCTTTAGGTGTCATTATTCTGCCTACCAAGATTATAGGTGACAGGTATTTAAGTAAATAAGGTCCGCCTTTAGATCCTTGTAGGAAAACTAAAGTTAAAACACTGGAACTATACTTCAGATTATGGTGTCATTAGATGACTTAACTGGCTGCCAATGAATTTGATGAAATGCTACAACTCTTGGTCACCTTTATGTCAGCAGTCATTCAATGTACAGTCTAGCATGATTTTTAAATATTTCATATAAATTTACTATTAAATTTTTGAAGCCACAATGATTCCAAAATATCTTTTTGTATTATAAGAACAAGTGTTTATAATGATAAAATCCATATCTCAAAGATGAAAACCTCAATTTTCTGCCATGAACACTTTCCAATTCTTATAGGCTTTGATGAAGCAAACAATAAGCTTATGAAAGAAAACAGAAATAACATCCACAAAGCAGTCCAGGAAAGGAAGGGAGAGTGAGAAATGGAAATTAGAACATAGGTGCTTCATGTTCAGTTCAGGCCTGGTAAAGCGCTAGAAGGGGATACTTTGCACTTTTGCTGCGTCACGGCGAAACCTTTCATTCCTAACTTTCGTGAGTAGAGTCACTCATTTCTCAACCATAATTTATAAAACAAAGTGGTAGATGATAGGGTTGTATATAAGAAGGTTGTGGCAGGAAGAAGACATAAGAACATATAATGTCAGTACAATAAGGAATTGTATTAATTGAGTTATTTATGGGTTAAGAGAGAGCTGAAAAAAGATTATCTACTACATCTTAGAGAAGGAAAACTAAAACAAAATCACAATGAGTTCATGAGTAACTTTCTAGTAGGTAGATGCTTAACCTGAGCATGCAAACATAAGAAGGTATGTTTCAGATGGTAGAGAGAACGGAACAGCCATTCACAGCTTAGAGAAAACCAAGCAAAAAACTGGAAATGTGAGGGAATCACTTGTGTTCCAAGCTCTCCCACTGGAAAGCGTGGAGACAGCATGCACAGGTGATGAAAGGATTTGTTATGCACTATAATAGTTTATCTTTCACTGTAGGTAGGAGTGTGTACTGTGAGGAGAGAGAGGGGACCTGTCTGATCATCTAGTTCATGAAGTCATCCTGATAGGTGAAGCGTGACAATGAGAGTGAGCTTACTTATGCACCAATGGACCAAACTTGTTGCTTCTGTAGGGTAGGATATGGGAACCCCAGAATCATTTCAGCTGGAGATTTAAGGGGACATTATTCTGTACACACACACACACACACATGCATACACACTCACTCTCATACGTTATGATATAGAAGATATTATGCTAATATATCACAAGTGAAGATCTTCTTTATCTTATGATGCTGTTATATCCTAGGAACCCATTTGAAAAACATGAGTTCAACATGCACACAATACACCTAACCGACCCAGTGTCATGCCCAGCAGCACACACACTGTAGAGTATGAGTTTTACACTTCTCAGTTGTGATGCTGACTGGGAGCTGCAGCTTCAGGAGAACTCATACTGCCAACCCCTAGCCAGAAAAAAATCCAAATTCAAAATTCAAAGCACAGTTTCTTCTGAATGTCTACAGCCTTCACACACTGTAAAAGAAATTTTTAAAAAATCATGAAGCATCACAGGTTATAATAGGTGTAGAGGTTATTTCCTCTGTCAAATGTGTACAATGCTCTATGACTCTGCTTATAATAATCCTCACTGAAAAGTCTGTTGTTTATTTATAGTGGAGAAATTATTTAATAACATTCTTAATTGGTTTTAAATGAATTAATAGTCATCTGTTTTGAAAAAGTGAAGTAAGAACAGAACCACAAACATAATGAATTTAGTTTAGCTTTGTTCTGAAGTAAAACTCATTATATAAGTAGGGTCCTTGAAACATCGAATGAGGCAAAATGTTTTATAAGATGTGCACAGATCTGGTACACACTCATATTATTAGTTCACTGTTCCATACCTTTAAGAGTTGTATTATTTTATCAATGTGAATCTGTAATATTTATATGAGCAATATTGTAATATGATCCTATCAATCACTGCTTGTAAATGTCGTTGACCTTTCCTTTCAAGTACTATTCAAACTTAGGTAATTAAACTTGTTATACAAATGGTTCTACTTTTGTATAAAGTAAAGCCCTTAAGATTTAAATAGTTTTCTCCCTTTTACTTTTGAATATACTCTGGAAAGAAAATGCAACCTTCAAAAGACATGTGTTTATATATTTTTAATTTTTTATTTGTATGTTTGTTATGCATAATAAATACACTTATCATGAAGAATTGGTATATATATATATATATATATATATATATATATATATTTCAGTCCATCAACAAATGAATGAATAAAAGAATGGTGGTATATATATTCAACAAAGTACTACTCAACTACAAAGAATGATAAATTTGAATCATTTATAGAAAAATGAATGTCCCTTGAAACCATAATGCTAAGTGATATAGATATACACAGAAGGTTGAATATTTCATATCTTCTCTTCTATAGGAAATACAAAGTACACATTTTTAAAGAGTGAAATAAAAATTTAAGATTAAGTAAGAGGCATATGTCTGAAATAGACCTTCTTAGAATTAAAGGAAAATAACTTTAACAAGATGCTTTGTTCAAAAATAGTACACTGCATTTGGAGAAAGAAAGAAAGAAAGAAAGAAGAAAGAAAGAAAGAAAGAAAGAAAGAAAGAAAGAAAGAAAGAAAGAAAGAAAGAAAGAAAGAAAGAAGGAAGGAAGGAAGGAAGGAAGGAAGGAAGGAAGGAAGGAAGGAAGGGAGGGAGGAGAGGGAGGTGGGGTTAAGAAAGGAAAGGGAAGGCAAGGCAAGGAGAGAATATTCTTACTCCAGTACTACAAGTTGGACTGGGGAAATCAGAGTGTTTTAGAGTGGGAGACAGTAACCTCCTACCTCAGGATTACTTTTAAAATGCCTGAAAACTCAGAAGGGCATTTCAATTGTATTCTCTTCTTCAGTAGAAATTTTGATCCCTAATAATCAGAGCTATAATTGATCACATATGAAAAGCAATCCTTTGTTTTCTCTTGCATAATGCCACTGCTTTCCTTCCTAATTTTAAACGATAAAATTCTCTTCCATAAAACAGATATAGTACAACTAACTTCTCAGATTTACTTTCTTGCTTATGAGATTCTTTTCCATAAAAAAGTCCTCATTATAATCTCATCCGTTGATCACCAGACCTCCTGCAGTGAATGGCTGAGAGGATGAGAACGCAGTGGATACTGTGGGAAATGTTTCCCATCCAGAAACGTAAGCCACGTGTAGATCTCATCTCACACACGAGGGTATCCAGAAGGAACTATAAAAGAGGTAAAATTATTGTGGAAGTAATCACAGTACAATTGATTGTATTCATTCCACAAATACATTCTGAAATGAATTAAATATTTCCTTGTCTTTTAAAACTAAATTTAAAGTAGCTAATAAATCACCATAGATTACATAGAAAATATTTCAAGGTGACTTGCAAATTAATGTATTACTAAGTTAGATTTAAAGCTCAAGAAACATAAAAGTATTCTAAGAAATATTTAGTTTTTGTCCTCACAAACCTAGGAAAATAATTTTATTACAAAAATTAAATTTAAGAGAAGGCTATAAGTACAAATTTAAATTTGTCTTACAGTATCTCTCTATATAATAGTTCATTAGCACACTGATGCAGCATACCAAATTAAATATTATTTTATTTTTGTTTTGTTTTGGTTTTTGGTAGCAGAAATCAAACTCAGGACATTGTACTTGTCAGTCATGTGCTGTAGTACAACTGAGTTATATCCAACCAAAAACAGATATGAGAACAGATAGTGATAAGCACTTGAAGTTATACTAACAAAATATCAACTGTGAATGCAAATAGGACTAATAGCCTGATGATTCTCCAGTATTTAGGTCATCAATTAAAGTAATTCATTGTGCTCCTTCTCGTAGAATAATTTCATTTTTTAAAGGAAATAAACACTTCCATGGGAGTTATGCTATTTACTTTGTTTTCATGATACTTGTGGGTAGGCAAGATCTCAAGAACAAATACAGGAGAAAAGCGTGCTGAAATTATTACTGAAAATGCAAAATCTTCAAAGTCATTTGCAAAACTTAAAAGTACTAGATAATTTATTGTTTGAACATTTGCCCCTTCCCAAACTCACTTTAAGATTTAATTGCCATGAAAGCAACATTAACAGCTCGGATGTGTAAGGGGCGGGAACCTTGAAGGTTCCTCCCCAGAGGCGGGGCTCGAGCCTTAGTGAAAGGCACTGGCTTCTAGGAGTGATTCTGTCCTCCCGGTAGTCCTTCTGCCCCGTGCGACTGAGCAGGAAAGCCCTTGCCTGACGCTGATCCCCGGATTTCTGAATTCCCAGCCTCCGGAACTTTGAGAAAATTATTTTCTGTTTACTACGAAAGCCAGTCCCAGGTACGCTGTTGTAGCAGCACAAAACGAAGAAGGAGAAAGGAGCTTACCTCCTCGTTTATTCCAAGCTTACTTACCAAGTTAATGCGGTTATTTCTAAGGAACACTTTAGTTCACACATGGTTCTTCTAGATCTCCCTCAGTTTGCATTTTGTGTGTTTAGTATATGAACAGGAATATTCTGTGAAATATAATCTCAAGTATCTTTTAAAGATGTTTTTCTAAAACAATTGTCACTAGGGATACTTTTTCTCCTCAAATAAACACTAGGTTACTTGAAAAGAATAGAGTAAAACAGTAATGAAACTCCCATCAGTAATTACCTACCATTTCCCACAATATTTCTAGACTATTGAAAATAAATTTTTGCAAACACATGTGACAGAGTTTATTTACATGGTGTTATATACAGATACTTCCCAATAAATATATTTTATTGCTGTTTTTTTGGTATGTGATGGCACAATAACATTTCCTCTACTTTGTAGACTAAAAAGCACAACATTATTGTTTGGAAATTAAACTCATATTCTTTGTTTTCCCAAACACAGTGGCAGAAGGGAAGAATATACTGCTGAAAAAACATGTGTAGAAAAAACCTCAGTCAGACAGGAAAAAAATGAAACAGACATTATCTGAGTGAGAATCACTGGTAAAGAGATTTTGCAAGGTGAAACTGAACCAAGGAGACGAGGCTGCCCTCGTGACACAATCACTAGATTATTGGAATTTTTAGTAAATGTGCCAAATATCAGTGAAATTCTCAGGAGAGACTCTGCCAGTTGAGGATATGAGGGACGTTTGCTGCTTTTCTTGCCTTACTCAGTGCACTGCGACATTTGTCTCATCGAACCAGAATACATCACAACAGAGGACCTAACCAGCTGAAAGAACAGCACCGCTGATGCAGACCAGTGGCTTACAAACCTTCATATGAAGCAGATATTTCTTTTGCCGAAGAACATCTTAACTTATCTTTAAATCCCAGAATATAAAACATGCTGAAACAAAAATAATAATGAGAAACAGATGCCTTGCTGATGCTGGGTTAAAGTACCTGGGACTGTAGAAGGGATAAATGATGAAGTCCCTTTGGGAAACCATGCCTTCTGTGACTGCTCGAAAAATTCTTGTGTGGTTCATTTCTCTTATCTGATTTAAAGGACAGAAAGAGTTACTGTGAAATTATCCATAGTCGTAGAGTTTGTGAGTGGTGAACCAGAGTTCTGAGCTTCCCATCTGAATCTCCTCGTGTACATCTTATTGTATCTTCAAAATATACAGATAATGAAATATTTACATGATATGTCTACCTAGATGACCTATATATTCTAACACAAATCCAAATTCAACTTATAGTTAAAAAAGGATAAAAGTACATGTCAGCCATGTGTTGTTGTTCAGTCCCCAGTACCACCCTTCCCTTCCCTTCCCTTCCCTTCCCTTCCCTTCCCTTCCCTTCCCTTCCCTTCCCTTCCCTTCCCTTCCCTGACTATGGAGAGAGTTATGCAAACTATAAAAGAGAAGATAAAGGTCATGAAGAAGTGGAATGGAATGGAATGGAATGGTAGTCCCAAGAAATGTCCAAGGAAAAAGACAGAGTAACTGAAAGACTTTATTAGAAGGTATGATAACTAAGAAATTCCTTCAACTTATGTAAAACATGAATTTTTAGATTCAGTCATTAGAAATATATATATTGAAAGATGCACGAAATGGTTATATAAAATTTATATTTATATTATTAAATCATATTATCTATGAAGTCACCTATGTGTATCACTATGTGCAGGCATAAATTGTGTATTACATATTTTATTTTATATATATATATATATATATATATATATACAGAATCAAGCCACAGAACTTCAACAGTAAAATCTCTTTCAAAGGGAGAGAAGACCAGCAACAAAAGAATAATGACATTAATATTACAAATAAGGATTCAACAAAGATATCTTATGAAAATGAAAATTACAAGTGTTTGCCCTGAAAACCTAAGTAGCATAACTTCTGAAGGATATGCCTAAAGAAGAGGAAATTTGAACCCAGAAGGAAAACTGAGTCTGAAGAGAGACTGTCAATGAACTTAGTAAACACATAGGCATTGAATACACACAAATAATAATCAATCATCGGATTTTAAGAACCATAATGAAGTTAAAGTACTGTATGACATTGATCTATAAATCAAGAGGAAACTGATTGGAGTTTATATGGTTGATTTTTGGTATAGTTTTGCAAGATAGTAGTGATATTAATTAGTTTATGCATCTTAAATTATTTATTATCTTAAATTTAGAGAGTGGATAACAAAAAATCAAAAATTTTTTTCAAAGCAAAATTGAAAATCATAAAATTACAAAGTTAATTTAAAAGAAAAATAAGAGGAACAGTGAACTAATTGGAGAAAGAGGAGAAGCACAAAATAATATCAACAAAGTAAATCCAAGTATTTTATTAATAAAGAAATACATGTTGGTGAGAAGAGAAAATGTTTATTGTTTTATATTAGCGACATTGTTAAATGTTATACTTTTTGGTGGAAAATGATTTTTTAGTTTGACAGGCATTCTGATGTAATTTCCTAGAAAGATCCTAAAAGGCATTTTCTTGTAATTACCTATGCACTTTAAGTTTGAAAATAATGAGTTTAATCCTGATGTTTGCACACATGAAAGTAACATGCTCTATTCTCAACAACCTATAATGATGTAATTATGATACGACCTTTTGCTAGAAAAAATTGCAAGCATTTGATGACTATAGAGATGACATAACAATATGATAATTATAAACTAATTATATGACTATAATATGTATAATTATAGCAATAATATAAATCCTTATAGAAAAAGTTTTAAATATTTTGAAATACTAAAATTGCTTACTCAGGGGCTGGGGATATAGCTCAGTGGAATAAGCGCCTGCCTAGCAAGCGCAGGGTCCTGAGTTCGATCCCCAGTACCGCTAAATAAATAAATAAATAAATAAATAAAATTGCTTACTCAGAATCATGCAATTATGGGTGATTTGATTGGTTTTTTTTCCAAATTTTTTTACAATCTAATGTAAATTTTAAAAAGGAAAGAAGACATACCTTGTTTGGGAAATCAGCTCAGTTTGGTATGCCTCAGAATGTGATATATATCACAGAATTATACCATAGCATGTGGTATATATCTGAAGGTATGTAAGATTAACTATATTTGGGCTATTTACATTTGGGTTATATTTGAGCTGTTTTTTACTATATTATATATATGAATATATATATGTATATATGTGTACATATACATATATATATACATATGCATGTATATGCACACACATATACGTATATGTATATTTGGTACCACATAACAATGTACTAAAATCTCAAAAAACTACGAGTCAAAATAAAATTCTCCTCCTTTAAATTGTGAATGTTGAGCACTTTGTCCCAGCCACAAGGAACTACCTAAGACAGCAACACTCTAATGTGTAACCACGGGTAAGACAAGCAGACATACATTTCCCCTCACTGCATTTTCTGTTGCTTCCATCTCCAGAAGCTAAAGTATAACAAATTCAGATCTGCCTCCTCTTCCAAATCTTCTGAACACTGCACTAGTATCACCACTATAGCTGGGGAGAGCGTACTTCCCCTTTCTCTTTGTTTGATTACTTCGCTGAGTGTGGAAGTTGGTTGGATGACTTCCGTGGACTCTTGTTTTCTACCTGTCTGTACTATATCACCTGTTCCTTCTATAATGAAGCGATAGAGAGTGACGGCCTGTACAAATACCGAATTATACCACTGCAAATCTAAATGATAAGGCTGAGAGAGCTACAATAAGGCGGACAAAGCTGAAAGAAATGTGAGCGGTGGAACTGCCCATTCTCCTCTGAGAAAAACGACGCTCCAGGGAGCAGTACTCAATTTGTACTTAGAAATTTAGTAATAAAATTGAGACTGGAAAATTAAAATTCTGGATCCTAAACCTGGTAAATAAAATAATATCCCCAATATGACGAGCAGAGTGGCTGACTCACAGTCATGGTAATAATGCTTTTTCTACTATGCAATACCAATAAAATTCATTTTCTGGAGTTGGTACAATGTTTACTGTGCCTTAAGGCCTTAGAGAAGAGTAAAAGCAGACACTTCCTTCAAAAGGGTAATAATAATAGAAAACATTGATTGTATACATACTGCATGAAATGTGCTGTCAAAGAATTTAACACATTATACACCATTCAGTTCTCACCACATTCTTTTTTTTTTTTTTTTTTTTTGTAGAAGGAATCGAACTCACAATCTCACGCTTGCTAGGCAGGCATTGTGCCACTGAGCTATATCCCTGGCACCTTCACAACATTCTTATAAGCTGTATTTGCTTCTCTTTAAGTAATAAATACAGACTTAGGAATATTGTAAACTACATGGCTAGTTAGTGGAAGAATCATGATTCAGTGGGTTCTGAACTTATCAATGAGGCATCATTTTAAGCTAGATATATCCCTTAACATTGAGTTTTCTCATCTTGTCTAATATCACAAAGTGTATTGGTTCAGACAGCTGTGTATGAGAACTATATTGAAAGAGATAGACTATTTCTAATTTTAAAAACTTAAATAAAATGGATAAAGAAGAAATACAAAAGTAAGAAAGTGAAGGAAGAAGAATAAGTAGCAACATTAAACATTTTCGAGAAAGGAGACCCTGAGCTCAAGTTTACTCTAATTTCCGGCACTGCAGCCTACTTCCCAGTAGGTGGCGGTAGAGCGCATAAATCTATAGTGCACTCGTGTCTACAAAGGCTCACTTGGGCACCTGCCTCCCTACCTCCAAAAACAAAACATAACACCTCACAGGTATAGGGAACTAAGCAGTAGTTGATTAGTTCAGTTACACTTGCTTTAAAATAAACTATACTTTTAGCCATATTACAAGGAAAAGAGACTCTGAAATGCTCTTTGTGAAGAAATGTGAGAAAGGCAGCATAAACTGAAATGCTTTTTGCAACACACTTCTTATCAATTTTTATGTTTATTTATTTTTCTGGCATTAATACATATAAGGTGTTTCCCATGGCAACTCAGTAATGTGTAAAAGTAGTTTTAGAAATTCTGGACTCCATATAATAAATGTAATATAAAAAGATACCTGCACTTATTTCCCTATATTCTCAGATTAAACACGAGTGTGAACAATAGAACTTTAATCTAATATGATTGTAATTAAGGACACACTGATGGAGTATCTAAATACTCAACCAAAGAATTCGTAGTTCTACCCACCCCAGAAACTAAACTAAAAATTAAGCATCTATTATCCAGAAATTATTTTCTAATGAGATGGTACTTCTAGGAAAACATGCTAAATAATTCTCATGTTTATGTTTAAGATAAATAATAAATAGAATAGCATGAGTTTGAAAAGATAAGTGAAATATTGCAAAAGAAACGCAAAGGCAGTGGAAAATAGTTCACTAGATCTCAACACATCCTCTCCTGGATTTTCCTCTTCTAGTCAAAAGACAAGAATTTCAATCAACAGATTTTGCACTTTTGACCTGGAAGGAATTCTAGAAATGTGAATCACTGCAGAAAACATCCTGTTTTTCACTACTCACCATTTCAATGAAAAGAATTGTGCCCATGCCACAAATCACCATTTCTACACTTCCAGTAAACTGTGAACAAAATATAAACATCGCAGTAAGTGAAATATATTTTAAAATTAGATTTTGCCTAATTCATGCAGAAAATCCTGTAGCATCTCTACTGTGGAAAACTAGGAAAAAGATTTTAAGCAAAGCTACTTACTCAGGAGACCATGGTAACTGTTAGCTAAGATCATCTGCACTTAAGGAGGGGTCAAAGAAGAGTGGGAGATCATTTACTATTGAGGACCTTCCGTGGATGAATGCACTCATTCTGCCCCAGATGCATTTCATTAAGAAAGAATAAACTAGCTAACATTGCCAAAATCAAGTTCACCTGGGTAACAGGTCGGGGATATTTCCAGTGACCTTTTTCTTTAGTAGGTTTAGGTTTCCATCAAAGTGGCTAAAATGAAAATGAAAAAAAATACCAAATATTGTAGATATGGGACAACCACAGAAACCTTTACATCTTGCCAGAGGGAGTGTAAATTGTTAGAAGCATGCTGAAAGTCTAGCTGGCCATTCTAAAATTGTACAGATGAACGTTTATGACTGAATACCAGTTCCAAATTTACATGATCAACATAAATATGTACGTATTTTCATCAGAGAATATGCCCAATAATCTTCATAGCAGGAGTTTTCATAATAGACCCCAATTGGAAACTGTGAATTGGCTTTTGTCAGCAGACTAATTTCATAAATTCTGGTATATTCTCCTAAAGGACTAATTTGGTGCAGTGAGAATGAATGAAATTCATCTAGGTTCATCATGGAAAAATCCTGCAAAAGCATGGCTCAGTCTTGCAAATGCAGTGTGATATAAAAGAAATTAGGCAAAATGAATATGTGTTATTTGATTCCCTTTGCGAACAGTTCTAGAATAGACCGACTCATCTATGGTATGGAAGGTCAGGATTGTGTTCACCCTTGAGTCAGAGGGAACAGAGCCTGGAAGGAGCAGGAAAGAATGGACTGGGGTCTGGGATGCCTCAAGCTTGTAACTTACATTTTCCCCAACAAACAAATGTGCACTTGTGGTAAAAATCAGGAAGTAGTGAGATGTGAGCAAGCAACATTGTTTGCATGGAGAAAATGGTTCATACAAATTTCTACCTGAAAACCTAATGTGACTTTCGCTTCATAGAATAATGGGTTACATACGCATCTCTCCTGATAGCCTAGGGAAAACATCCTTGATTTTTATCTCAAAACCAGAAGCTGCTATTGCTCATGTTCCAAAGAAGAGTTTTCATACACTTAGCTCCATTTCCTATTCTTTTCAAATATGTAGAGTAAGAAAATATTTCACTGAAGAGATACCACCTTGAAAACCACATCATTGCGCATGGTAATTTTAGCTTTGGAAAGCTTTGTGCACAGTGCTATTCCCTTAGCTAACACAATGGTGACTTGTTTCTTCCTTCCAAAGATATTTTACTTAGTTCACAGTCTACAGGATTTCTTCTACCCTGATGTCATCTAATCTGAGATGGCATAATCGCAAGCAGATAGATGAAGTAAAACTATGCAAGGCAAAGTCACAAAAAGCAGGCAGAGGCCCAGTGAGGACCACTAAGTATGGCATTCTAGGAAGACTGTGGAGTAGACCGAGTTGGCAAACAAGAAGTAAAGAGGGAGGATTACAAGAGTGAACAGCTATGAAAAGAAAAAAAATTTGTAGAGTTGTACAGTATGCACAACCAGAAAAGGAAACCCACCTTTTCAAGATCTTTTCATAGGAAAAGAATATTACAGAGACATTTTCAAATGTACATTCCACTTGCGTGTGTGAGGAGATTAGAAGAAAGCTTGAAGTTTTATTACTATCTCAAAAAGAACAATTAAAATATATAGATACAACTGTATAATTATGTTACTATTCAGTGAGCAGCTACAGTCCAGCTACTGCTCTTGTGTACAATGAGCAATAAACTGCAAACTGTACACCCAGCAGCAAGTGGCAATCAGCAACGTTTATTGAATATCATGAGAAGTTGTGCTCAGAGAAAGTCTGTACTGACAAAACATATGGCACAGAGAGAGACACGGTGTTGGGGTAACAGGAAAGTAAGTGTACTGCATATGGGTCATAGTCATAGAAGCAGCAACAACTGCAGCCCTGATAAATCAGGCTTTCAGAGTTAAAAGATTATGCACCTCAGCTCAGGCATCTTCTATGAATCTTGAGATATGCTTCATAGCAGTAATTGATAGGGCACTCTGCTGACTCAGTGTCTCTCACCATGCATGCTTTGTCTGTGTGGCTTGTGTCTAGGTGTCCTACAAAGGCTCATGCCAGCATAGGTGGGGCTTTTTCAGAGGTGGCTGAATCTAGAGTGTGTAACGCTCGGTCAGATTAAGGATATGTAATTACTAAATCAGTCCGCCTGTTCCTTTAGCATGACCCTAATCCCAGTAGCCTAGACAGAGTGAAAAAGGGGCAGCAAGAAGCTTCTAAGAATCCTTGCTTGCTTTGATACCTTCTATCTGCCATGAACTCTTTCCCCTCTACATTGCCTGTCTGCAATGTGACCCTACTTTGGAGCCAACTGATTATGGATTGAAACCTCTACAAACGGTGAGCCAAATAAACCTTTCCTCCCTTAACCTTGGGTATCACATATTTGTCTCAGTAACAAATAATTAAGTAAGATAGAATTTGGTACAGGAAAAGTGAGGTCATTTCTGTGACTATGTAACCATGTGGTTCAGGAGCCTTTGGGACTGACTTGTGGGAAGGGTTTGGAAATGTTCATAAATGTCAGATGAAAAAGTAGAGCTGGAATGCCTGAGTGATACTTAATGGGAAATTCTGATCAGAGCTCAGGAGATCAGGATGCTGATAGAAATCCTGCTGGTAAAGTCCAAGTTCGGAGGTTTCTGCTGGGAAGAAGAACCACATTGCTTGTTGGGCTCCTTTGCTTTGTTTGCCATGGTTGCTTTTGCTATTCTAGGCCTCTTCTGGTTCCAGATGAATTTTAGGAATGTCTTCTCTAGATCTGTGAGGTATACTAAAGGAATTTTAATGGGGATTGCATTGAATCTGTACAACAGTTTTGGGAGTACAGCCATTTTCACAATGTTCATTCTTCCTATCTATGAGCAAGGAATATCCTTCCATTTTCTGAAATCCTCTTCGGTCATTCTTTTCAGAGTACTGTAATTTTCACTGCATAGATCTTTCACTTCTTTTGTTGAATTGATTCATAAGTATTTCATTGTTATAGATGCTATTATGAAAGGTGTGGTTTCACTGATTTTTCTCTCAGTCTGCTTGTCATTTACATACAGGAATGCTATTGATTTGTGTTGACTTTGTATCAGCTATGTTACTGAATTTAGTTATTAAATCTATGAGACTTTTGGTGGAGTTTTGGGATCTTCTATGTAGAGTATCATGTCATTTGCGAATAAAGATAATTTTACTTCTTTTCCTGTCCTTATTCCTCTTATTTCTCTCTCTTATCTAATTGCTGTGGCTAATATTTCCAGAATTACATTGAATAGCAGTGGTGATAGTGGACATCCTTGTCTTGCTCCTGACTTTAAAGGGAAAGCTTTCAGTTTTTGACCATTTAGAATGACATCAGCTATTGGTTTCTCATAGATAGCTTTTATCAGATTGAGGTAAGTAAATTTAAGAGACATTATTCTCACTTTAAAAACCTTAGATTTGCTGTATCTCAAGAAGGTATTATTATATTTAATAGAGTCATGGTCAGAGTTACCACAAGTATTCCTAAAATTTGTGTTTGGGTGGAGATACTTGTTTGAGATAAATGAGCATGTGATTCAAGACTTGACATTATGAGGGAGTTGTTCATGTTTAATCTAAAACTCATATACCTAGCAAGCAGAGGAAAATACCAAGAGCGGACAGTGGCAGCTGAGGAGCAAGGCGGGGTTCTCTGCTGCATAGAACTTAGCCCTGGGAACTGCTGACAAGCGGGATATGGTCCCAGACTTCTCAGCTCTGTTGGTTAACAGAAGAACTTTGAAATTCAGATTTCTATATGACATTTTAACAGAAATGAATAATTTTTAAAAGATTATGATAACAAATTGAAATTTATTGGAGAACTCTATATAAGTTATGCCACTCCATCTCTGGGAACTCTGGTGCAGACAGAAACTACATTTTTTCTGCTAGACAAAGGGTGATATCTACAGAGGCTTGGTTCTTTGTTAAGGCAGGTGGGTCCCTGACATATGGTTTAGAAATTCTGCTTGGATTAGCTGTCACAGATGAGCCAAGTATGGTGTTTGTATTAAAAAGAAAGGTACAAGAGAGAGCCAAGTGCACAGTGATTTGGGAGCTGGGTGACCCCTCTTTCAGAGCTTTCTAGACACCTGGCTTCTCTAGGGGATGATGTGCAGAGTCCACTTCCTGAAGTGTTTGCATCAGAGTGAGATGTGTGGCCCAGTCCCATCATTCTCATTGATTTCACTTAAAGCCAAGGAGACTGAATAGTGATTACTAGTCATTTCTGTCACAATTTTAGAATATTTTTATAGGATTATTTTGGAACTCTCATTTAAAATAATTAAAGCTGAAATAAATTTTCAAGTGTTTTATTTACTACTTTATGAAACAGAAGGCATTTTAGTGAAAATTCAGTATGCCTTTAATTCTTATGACAAATATATTTTTCTATATGAACAATCCCTTTGTAACTATATACACTTATATATATATATATGTCTTTATATTTTATATACTTTGACTACCTATATATAAATGTATGCATATATATTATAAAATACTCCAAACAAGTAAAATATTTGATGCAAAATAAAATCATTGTGAAGTTAGAGTAATGGCAAATGTGATTAAATAAATGCTTCCTGAGATTTTATTTTCATCTACATTATGCAGAATTATTTGAAGTTATTCAATTTACTTAGATCCAAGAGCTTTCTGAGATTGTGGAACTAAATAAATGTGTTGCTGAGAAAGTGTTGATTGAGAATTGGCTCAGGAATCAGAAATGTCTGGGAGAAGATTATGCATAGAATGAAATATTCACCTTCGTCTCCTCTTTTCTGCTGCGGCTCAAGATGAAAAAGTGTCCCAGGTCTCACCCAGGCTTAATCTGACATGTGTGTATGAGTTAGTCATGAAGTCAAAACCGAACCAACTCCAAGCAGAATTTCACTACTCAGGTAGGGTGCGTACTTACATTCCCAGACTGAGTGAACGCTTTTGCATTCAAACCAGAAGAATTAGGGAATGGTAATTCATTTAACAAGCCATTTAGATGTTAAGCCCCCTAACTATGCTATTGACTCGATTCCAGGTCTTCTATTTTAAAGTCTATGGCACAGTGTGGCCCCTGATGGGAGACAAATGGGGATATTTTAAGATAACAGTATAGTATAATACACACTAGGGGAATTAATCTAGCCAGACATGCTGGTGTCCTGGGTATCATTGAGAAGATAAATGATCAACTGAGCAAGCTTCACATATACATCTATAGTCATATTTGATTTAAATATGTGGCTCAGAAGAATAATAAAATTTTTAAAATAATTTCAAAGGAAATAAAAATTAGAAAAAACATTAAGAATGATACACCATTTCAAATCAAGGAAACAGGAAATCAGCAATGGTTGTTCCATTGTATATTGTTATCTTCAAAGTAGTTATTCAGATTACCAGATATAAGCACATAAAAATAGTCAAAAAAGTTAAGCATTAACTTTTCCTTTCAGTAAACCAATGGAAATAATTAGTACAATTGTCTTAGCTATTGTGTATATATATTTGCCGCTTCTTTCTTTTCTCTCTTCCCTAGCAGTTCATTTACATTTCACATTATTTACAGTCATCCTTTGTTATATTGAGGTTCACTTATTGTGGCTTTACTAAATCATGGGGTTTTTATATATATATATATATATATATATATATATATATATATATAAGTCTGTGTTGCAGAGCTTTTGCTATAGTGCAAGATTTTAGTGGTATATAGGTATTTATATAGTATTTATGATTTTAATTATTTTTGCCTAAAAATTTAAACAATATAAAAACTGTTAATTCAGATATATTAAAACAATATCACATCAAAATAGAATACAGTATATATTTCACCAGTGGATGAATACCATACTGTACATGATGGACATGCACTATGCCACTACCACTTGTGCACATTTGCCAACATGAGATTGTACACTATTGCCTGATGGAATGGAAGGCGACCAACCACAGCACTGTGTTCTGTATCCTGGGCACTGATTGGCTCAGTGACTGAGCATCGGTCTATTTGCTCTCCTGTACTGTGTCCATATGTTCAGCCTCTCTCCTTGTCCACTTCACATGGATGTCTAATCACTGCACATGGTGTTGCTCTACAATGTTGTATTTTTGTGAAATTTTCATAAAAATTTGAATTTATTTCAAGCCCTACAATGCCACCCAAATGTTCTGCTCCTTCTAAGGCTTCTTACAGTGAAACCAAGTGCCAGAGGACAATGCTTGCCATCAAAGAAAAGGTGGAACTTCTTGACATATTAAAAGAAGCAAAAGCTACACAGCTATAGGCCACTGCTATGGGATCAAGGAGTCTTGTTTGCTACATAAAGAAAGATGAGAAGACTATTGGGTCTATGGCAACAGTGACTTTTAACAAGACTGCAAAAGGAGATCGCTTCCCACAATAAGGCCATTGTGAGGGTGGAGTCTGCGTTGGTCCTGTGAATAAATGACTGAAGAAGGAATGTCACGCTGGACACCAACACCATCCAGATGAAAGTCAAGAAACTTTATGATAATTTTGTGCTGCAAGCATGAACATTCACAATGGTAACGTGGCTGAACACAAGGATGATGACACAGAAGCAGGACCATCGAGTGTTTCTCCCACTAGATGAACCCCATTCAGTGCCAGCAAGGGCTAGTTTGGCACATGTCAGAGACGCTTCGGACTCAAGAGCATTTCTCTGCATAGAGAAACTACCTCTACAGATAAAGCTGGGGCTGAGGAGTACATGACTGACATGATCGTTCATCTCAAACAAGTGTCTGCACCAGAACACGAACTTCAGGAATACTGCATTGACTCTGAGAATGACTCTACTCGATATAATAACAAATTCTTGGAATACAGAACATCTAAGGCTTATAAAGTGAGATGAATGTCTCTTAAATTTATAGTTTACCTTGTCTTACACTGGGATTTTAAATGGTTTTATTCAGTAGGACCCCTGGATGTGAATAGTGAAGGAATCAGTGTTCCTGATCAGTAACTCTCGCAGTGGTAGAGTCTACACACTGTCTTCCGTCATTGTTTTGGATACAGATAGGCAGGGTGACAGTGGGTTCACAGAACAACCTTCTACCTACCCAGTAGCCTGGAGCTTGAAACATGGGGCCTTGGATGAAGGTACAGAGGTGCACAATATGATATATATGAATAACAATGTGGTCTTTGCCAGCTTATTCGACACATCAAGCCCTTAGCAGGTAGAGAACCTGGTGTCCCTTAAACAGAATATACACATCTGCACTTAGTCCTGCCTGTGCTGCCTGCTGAGCATGTCATGGTAGGCAACAGGTTTAGCCCAACTGACGGTTTCTTCACTTGCAAGCTGAGGATCATGACAGCACCACTGCACTATTATCAAGGCTCAAGAGAGACACTTTAAGGTTTTATGTCAGGCTGGGCATGGGGGCGCATGCCTGTAATCCCAACACTTGGGAGGCTGAGGCATGAGGATTGTTGCAAGTTTGAGACGAGCCTGGGCTACAAAGTGAGCTCAAGGTCAGCCTGAACTGCACAGTGAGACCCTGTCTCAAAAAGACAAAAAAAAAAAAAAAAAAAAGGTTTTATGTCGGGTACACAGCAGGGAGCTACAAACATTCGCTCTGATCATTATTTTCAACACAGCCATCGGCTCTGTCTCCTCACTCCTGCTGCAAGGGGTGCCTTCATCCCAGCGCTCTCTTTTGCAGCTGATATGAGTCAGATTCTAGCTTCATTTCATTCAATAACTATTTGCTCCACGCTTATCATGTGCCAGGCAGCAACAAGCTAAAGCAAGAAGCAAAGAAAAAGAAAAACAAATTCCTGCTTGGTGGCTTACACTCCAGTGTGGGGTTTCAGACGGCATTGCAACTGTCAACTGGCCATGACCATGCAAAGCTCATGAAGTCCTTGGCCTGCAAGTCCCCCATGAGTCCTGCTATGATTTAGATACATTCATTGCCCAAAGATCCATGCACTGAAAAGTTGGAGGTCAGTGGAATGACAATGAAAGGAACCTGAACTGCCAAAAGGGGGACCTGATAGGAGGCGATGATGTCATCATTTCAGAAGAAATCAGAGCTCATTCCTGGAAGGAAGTCAGTCTCATAAGGCTGAATTAGTTGTCGCATAGGGACAGACTTCCGGGAAGATGGCAACCGGATAGGCAGCAGAGAGGGAACTTCCTGGAGGATTGCCACCCAGACAATGGAATATAGCAATATGAGGACAGAAAGGAGAGAGGTGTGTACCCTTAACCCACGAAGGATCTGAAATGGGAACTGAAGCCCTCGGAAAGACCAAGCAAAACATCTCCTGGAGGAAGGGATTGGAGGGCCTCCGTGGCACAGTCGGAGGGAGAAGAGACTGAGAAGGAGGAAGCCACTGCTTCAAATACACTCTTGGCCCAAGCCCTCGTTCCAGCAATCACAGCTTCAGCTTCGGAGACCCACACTCATGGAAGCCTCCCGACTCGGCTGGGGGAGAGTGGAGTTCTGAGAGCTCGTCCAGGTCTGGAGAGAAGAGGGCGCAGCCAGGAAAAGAGGCAATGGCGGTTGGGAGCTGTTGTCAAATCCAGTGTGAGGATGAGAGGTTGCAACAGTCACCAAAGCAGAGTCTGCACCCTGCAGCAACCTTCCTAATCAGCACCTGGAGGTAGGGTGGAGCCAGAGCAGCCAGCACACAGCCCACCACACCCAGCTCTGTGCCTGCCTTGAGGCTGTGGCCTCCTGCCTCTCCACTGTGTGGGCGGCTGCCAGTGGGGAGTGGCAGGGAGCATTGGCAGCGACATCAGAGCCACAGCAACTCCCAGGGATCCAGCCAAGGAACAAACGGGAACTGGAGCACAACAGCAAGAGAGAGCTGCAGATAGAGGTGGCTCACACGACACCACGCCCTTCTCACTCCAGCATCAAGCAGGAAGCATGAACTGAGTTACTGGGCTTCAGCTCCCACCCTGAACTCCCTCTGTGAGCACCTTGAGCCTCAGCGGCCTGCACAATCACCACCTGTTCCTGACAGCAATGGGACGAATCCACGGGCTTCAGGACTCACCCCAAACTACTAATACGAACACCAAGAGGGTCTCCATACTGCTTGCATATATGAACCTTGTATGAACCCATGGCGACCAGGTAGGCAGCAGAGAGAGAACCTCCCAGAGGAATGCCACTCAGACAAAGGAATATAGGAATATAGCAACATGTGAAGGACAGAACGGAAGGAGATGGGTATCCTGAACTCAGGAAGGATCTGAATTGGGAACTGAAACCTTCAGAAAGACTAAGCAAAACCTCCTCTGGAGGAGGGGATTGGAGATCCGCCATGGCACAGTTGGAGGGACAGGAGATGGAGAAGGAGGAAGTCACTGCTCCAAACACACCCTTGGCCCACGCCCTTGTTCCGGCATTCACAGCTTCAGCTTCGGAGACCCACACTCACGGAAGCCTCCCGACTCGGCCAGGGGAGAGCAGAGTTCCAAGAGCTCGTCCAGGGCCGGAGAGGGGAGGGCGCAGCGAGGAAAAGAGGCAATGGTGGTCAGGAGCAGTTGTCAAACCCAGTGTGAGGATGAGAAGTTAAGACAGCCACTGGGACAGAGTCCCCACCCTGCGGCAACCTTCCTAATCAGCGCCTGGAGAGAATCAATGCAACTAGTACACAGCCCACCACGCCCAGCTCTGTGCCTGCCTCTAGGCGGTGGCCCCCTGCCTCTCTGCTGGGTGGGCAGCTACTGGTGGAGAGCAGTGGGGAGCCTCGGCAGTGAGCCGCAGTGGCTCCCAGGGATCCAGCCAAGGAGCAGATGGGGGCTCCAGCACAGCAACCAGAGGGAGATACAGATGGAGGTGGATTGCATGGCTCCATGCCCTTCTCACTCCAACATCAAGCAGGAAGCATGAGCTGGGTTGCCAGAACTCAGTGCCCACCCTCAACTCTCTCTGGGAGCACCTTGAGACCTGGCAGCTTCAGCAAGCACCGCCTGTTCCTGGCAACAATGGGACAAATCCATGGACTTCAGCACTCACCCTGAACTATTAATGTGAGCACCAAGAGGGTCTCCTTACAGCTTGCACATATGAACCTTGCATGAACCCATAGCGACAGATTAGATGAAAAGCAGCAGACCAGGAGTCTGAAAAACAGCAGCATACTATATACAGCAGACCCAAGAAAAATCCTCCAACTCTATTCTAGAACTAATCTTTAGACTCAGTTCATACCCTGAACTAACACAGTGAGAATGGGCCAGGGAGATTTCAAGCCCTTATACCAAGCATCGTAAGTTCATCCAATGCCCAGCTGCAAGGGGTGGGGAATGGTAATACTGGAGATCAGGAGGAGGGAGGAGGAGAAGAAAGGGCCTCTGGCATCAAGGCAATGGGACAGAGCCAAACGGGTCACCAAGGGCACCCTGACAGGGGTGCGTGCCCCATGGCTGCTCCACTGAGGGCCCCGCAGCTGCTCTGCTGAGGGCCCCGTGGCTGCTCCACAGTGGACCCTGTGGCTGCTCCATTGTGGGCCCCGCGGCTGCTCTTCTGAGGGCCCCACGGCTGCTCCACTGTGGGCCCCACAGCTGCTCTGCTGAGGGCCCCACTGAGGGCACCTCACGGACTGGACCCCCCCACACACACCCATAGCATGGCAACGGGGTAGAGCTGGGTGGTCTGCTGTGAGCATACGTGCTTTTCCACCTCTGACCATGGAAGTTTGTATACATCCATGTATGTTATAGTATAGTCTGAGGCAGCTATATCTCTTCCCAAGGTGAGAGTCCAGGGGTATAGATAAACCCAGGAATACAGTTATTATCACAGGGAAGATGACTGATTGAGTGGTAGGGTAATGGAGATGAGGGAGGAGAAAAATTGAATGATCAAATGGGCCATCATCTGTGTAACTGAGTAACAAAGGTGAAGGTAACATTATGTAGGACAGCATCCAGAGCTAATTCCCTTCTATGTTCTCTATAATTTTGTATTTCCTCAATCATTTTTGTATTAACAGAAATGAAGTTAACTTTATATTATACAGCATCCAGTGCAAATTCCCTACTATCTTCTCTATAATTTGGTATTTCCTTTAATGTTTTTGTCTTAACTAATGTGAAGATAACATGTAATACAACATCCAGTGCTAATTCCCTATTATATTCTGTATAATTTTGTATTTTTGGTATTGTTTATGGCTTATTCTGGTTCATATGTCTCCATTCATTTATCTTTAAAATAAAATTTAAAAAAAATAAAAGAAGTGAGACCATCACATATGCTTGGCTTCTTCCACACACCCACGTGCTACTCACACACATGCTCCAGCATGCAATGCCCCTACTGCCTAATGACATAGCAGAAGTCTCTTGCAGAGGCCAGACAGGGCTGCCTGATATGAGACTTTCAGCCCCTGAACCTATAAGCTAAATAAACTTGTACTCTGCATGAAAATAACCAGTCTTATAGGTGAAGTATAGGAACACAAAGCTGTGTAAAAGAAGCCCATTTTCTAGTTGCCCTGAGTTTAATATTCTGTAATTTGCATGAAGATATCAAACCTCCCATTCTTTTTTTAAATTTTATTTTAAAGAGAGTAGTAAGTGAGAAACCAACAACAACAAAACAATAGCATCATCCCAGCATCACAAACATAAACAAACCAAAGCAAGAACATTTAAAATGATACAGGGTTTCAAGACAAAATAATACAAATTAACAGTGGTTTTTATATTATATATCACTATTCTCAAACTTCCAATTCTACACAAGGAGAGAAAACTAAAATTCTTTCCAAATACTTTCAAAAGAAGTAAAGATAAATCTTTACCACATTAAACATTGGAAAACAATCAACCTGGCAAACTTAATCCCAAGACTGATTTTAGTAATTTATTAATCATCACTTAATTGATTCATGTGGATAAATGTGGGAGTAAAAGAATCTTGCAGAGTAGCCTCTGCTGTAGTACTAGCAAAGTGAAACACAGCATTAGCACATGTACTACAAATCCAACTGTACAGTACTATGCTGCCTCCCACAATTCACAGACTGTATTTGTCTTTTCTACTAGGATATTTGGCAAGGACTCTCGGTGCCTGACTACTTAGTAGAGGTACATCTTGTTTTATGCAGAACCCAAAGTTAGTTTATCAAAGTCAGTGGATCAAAAGAGTTGCTTCTTTAAATGTTCTCTGGCTCACAAACATATCAGCTGAGGTTTCTACATAATGTGGTTCCAATCACCACATGATTACGTCAGCTTTCAGGGGGGAGGGAGATGGCTGTCACCACTCCTTCACTATTTAAAAGAAGCCTGGAGAAAAGCACTGAAAATCCCATGTCTTTAAAAGAAATTAATTTTGTGATATAAGAACTGACCAAACTATGAGAACTTTAGTTCCCCCATACATATTTAATTAAGCCCATCTACTTAATCTAGGCTGCTTGCATCCATTTGTGGGGTACAGATTTCGGCATAAGCTTCAGTAAGCTTTCAAATACCTATAAATGGATCTTCTATTTAATTTATGTGTAGCACATAAATTAAATGACTTCCTTGATTTATTTCCCAGGAAAAGTCTAAGATTATGAAAATGAAAACACATATATGAAGACCAAATTTTTAAAAAACTACTTGTAACTTCTCACTCATTGGGCATTTGGATAATCACTGTTAAAGCAAACAAAACATAACAATGAGGCTGCTCATCACTTGAAGTCAAGTACGCATGCACTGCATTTCTTACCCAAATACATACCATAAACGTGACAGGAGAAGGTGGAAACACAGAATCATTTTAAAATTGCTGGTGACTCATCCTATTGAAAAGTTTCGGCACATCTAAAGAAATCGCCAGCAGATTAAATAGAAAATCCATAAATTGGAAAAAAATTTTAGCTTACTGTCCCTCAGACAAACATTTTCTATCTAGAACATATAAAGAATTAAAAAACATCAGCCTCCCCAAATTCAAAGACCCAATCCAAAAACGGGCATCTGAGATGAACACACACTTCTCATATAAAAAACTACAAATGGCAAATAAATACATGAGAAAATGTTCAACATCATTAGTTTTTCAAGAAATGCAAATTAAAACAACACTGAGATGTCATCTCACCCAAGTAAGAATGGCTAGCATTAAGAAATCAACCAATAAAAAATGCTGGCAAAGCTGTGGAGTAGAAGCTCTTCTCCACTGCTGGTGGGAATGCAGATTGGTGAAACCACTGTGGAGATTCCTCAGTAAACTAGGTCTGGAGGTCCCATTCAACCCAGCCATTCCCCTTCTGGGTACTGTCCCAGAAGATCTGAAAACATCATATTATCGCGATATATGTGCACTCATGTTTATAGCAGTGCAATTTGTAATTGCCCAATTGTGGAAGCATGTGGAGAAGGACATTCTTTAGTTAATCTTTCAACGTATTGCCTTAGGTATAACCTAGCCTAGGTTGTTGTGTTCTGGAGGAAGTCTAACAAAAGCTTTGTAAGTCCTGGCGCCAACACTAAATGTTTTGCTGTGTTATGTAAAAAGGAACGGTGACAGGATGGCTACCTAGTCAAGTCTCTTGCCTATGGTAATTGAGTTGTATTGTTCTTGCTAAAACGGTTGATATTCACCCAGTGGCCCAGGTGTCTCTTTTGTTTTATGTCAATAAAAGGTTACGGAAAAGGTGACTCGGGGCTGCACACAGGAGAACTGTAAGCCCCCTGATCCCAGAACACTGTCTCTCTTGTATTTCTTTTTCTTCTTACTTTTTTATTCATCCGTGAGTACCTCATTTTTGGGACCTGTTCACCCTGGACAGAAACGGATATTAGACCAACAGAAGCAACCCAAACATCCTTCCACTGAGGAATGGATAAAAAATGGTGGTATTTTTATATAATGGAATATAACTCAGCTATCAAGAAAGATAAACTCGAGGCTTTTGCAGGTAAATTGTCACAACTAGAGACCATACTCATAAGTGAAATAAAAAAGACCTCCATGTGTAAGCAATGTATTGTCTCACTAGTACAAGAACCTGAAAAAATGAATAAAAATTAGGAGGTATGACAGACATTGTGAAATGAAAGGAATATGCTCAAAAGTAAAGAGCAACTGGGGTGAGGGAAAAGAGAAAAAAAAAGAAAAGGAAATTACGTATGCATGTATGTAGATACAGGATAGACAACATAGTTGTACTACGGACTTGCTGTACTGAAAGGAACAATTAATGATTAATTATTTGATCATTCTTGCATGTCTCTATTTGTTTTCCTGAGAAACCACTTTGAAGTGATCAATACATCATACAATAACCATTGTTAATTTCCTACCACTTTGTAACTCTGTATTGCTTGCATTATTCTTATGCTATTTTGTAAATGGAAGTCTGTTTGTTAATAAGTTTTCCTTCTTTTATTTAAAAAAATAGAAAAATAAAATTGCTGGCGATAAGAGGAGGTAGGATGAAAGGTACACAGTAAGGAGTAAGAAGGAAGGAGAGGAAGAGGCTGGCAGAGAGCTTCAGATTTTCTCTGGCTATAGTGCTGTGGTCTCTCAGGAAGGTCCAGGAAGACAGACAAAACAAAACATAAAGGAAATTTAGATCCAATTTGTCAGGTTGGTTTGGTACATTCTTTGGGAATATTCATTGATCAGATAGATCTGCATTTCCACAGTTAGAACAGTTAACTTCTATTGTTGGTTCTATCTATAGCGACAGTTCCTGAGAAAGAGGTGCCCGTGGATGAAACAAGGAAAGTAAAAAAACAAGAAAAAGAAGCAAGCTAACAGGCTGGGATCAGGGGCCCACAGTCTCTCAGACTGCTGCAGCCCCGATCGCTCACACCAATCACCTTTTATTAGAACAAAGAATGTAACGAAAACCAACAGGAGAAATTCATTATCCCTTTCCATCCCTGCCTCTCAGCTGTGGTAACAAGCTTCATTTGGGCCTTCCACACCCAGCACCACGTTCTCTCAGTACAGCCGGGGATCATAAGGCGACCTTCAGTAATCAATCCATTAGCAATCACAGTCCTTTCCCCACATGGTATATATCATACGTATAGCTGCGGCTTGAGAAAACATGCCTGGCTTTGCCAAGGCACTTCCCCCCTATCTGGATAAATATCATTTTTAGAGTACTGGGAATGGAATGCAGCACCTCCCACACCATAGTCAAGCACTCTGCCACAGGGTTATACCACCATCCCCAGCCTTACATGCCATTTCTGCATTACTAATGCATTTCCCGTGCATTGTCCATGTTTTTGCCCATGTTTCTCTTAGGGTGTCTGCAAGTTCTCTTTCTGTTCAAAGCTTTGGTATTTTGGCTTGGCAAATATTTGAGGTTTCAAAATCATCTTTTAATAACAGTGCCCTAAAATGATCTTCGGCAGTCAGAACTTTTTCACATAGGGATAAAAGCAAGTCTCCAAAGGAAATGATAAACCTAATATATTTGCTTGATGGTAGCCTTAAGGCCTTGACCTGCATTGTCCTATTAAAAAATATCATGACTTTCTAGTATCTAAAGCCTGAAAGTCATATTCAAAATATTTCACAAAGATTTACAAATTCTTTGAACGCCCTGACCCACTGGCAGAAGTGTTACTAACTGGCATGTAATTGTACTATATCTGGCTACTGAAAATTGTTTTATTCATAATGTTTTTACACAAAGTGGAAAAATGACATTTGCAGATATAATTAAATGGAGTATCTTTAGGTGAGAGCATCCTGGATTATATAGATCTAAGGACTAAATCTTGTAAGAGCACACAGAGGAGAGGCTTGGAGAAGAGGAACAGGCCATGTGAAGGCAGAGACAGAGACTAGAGTTATGCAGGCATAATTCAAGGAATTCCTGGAGCTGCTGGAGGGTAGACAAGGCTCCATAGAATTCACCCTTTTAGACTGCTGAGGGAGGACAGCCCTGGTAACACCTTGATTTCAGTGTCATGGCCTCTACTGTAAATTAACAGACTTCTTGTGAGTATTGCGACAGCATCCTCAGGAGGCTAGCATGCCATTCCTGGTTATTTAATTCATATGCAAAACCCACAGTCTATGTCTCAGTTGGGATGATTGGCTCCCCATACCTTATATGATTACTTCTTGTATGCTGACAGCACGTTGTCTGCAAACATAATAGCTACACCTGCTTTTTTCCAGGTTCCTGTTGCATGGAAAATTGTTTCCATCCTTTGAGTTTCAATCTATGGCCTTCTTTTTGAGTAAAATGTCTTTCCTGTGTATAGCATATCATTAGATTTTATTTCTTAATCCACTTTGCCAGTCTGTTTCTTTTCACTGGTGAATTGAGGCCATTTATATTAATGGTTGTATCTGATATGCAGTGGCTTATCATTGACATGTTATTTACTTGCTGCTAGTTTCCTGCTTTTTCTACCTGTTTAATTGTTTACTCTGCTTGAGGGTTTCTTTCTATTGTTGTTCTTGAAATTGTGGTCATTTTCTTCTCTAAAATGTCTTTTAGTACTTTTTGTAAGGATGGTTTGGCACTCATGAAGTTCTTCAGCGGCTCTTTGTTGTGGGAATATTTTATTTCTCCATTAAACTTGAAGGATGGATAGTTTGGCAGGATACATCAATCTTGGTTGGAAGCTGGTTTATCTTAGGACCTACAATACATCACTCCAGGCTCTTCTCGATTGGATAGTATGTGTTGAGAAGTCTGCCATGATTCTAATGGGCTTTCCTTTATAGGTGATCTGTTTCTTTGCTCTAGCAGCTTTAAATATTCTGTTCTTTTGCTGGAGATCTGGGATCTTGATTATTATATGTATGGGTATGGTTTTATTATGGTTATGACTAGTAGAAGTTCTATATGCTTCATTTACCTGTATTTCAGTTTCTGTTTCCATGCTTGGGAAATTTTCTTCTATTATTTCTGTAAACATCCTTTTTGTATCGTTTGTGTCACCTTCTGCTATTTCATTGACTCCTATTTGTCTGACATTTCTCTTTGCCTTGTCTTACAGCTGTTGAATTGATTTTTCCTGGATCCTTGTTGACTTTAAGAGAGCCTTCCTTTCACAACTACTAGCTGCCATGCTGTCTTCTAGATCTGAAATTCTATCTTTGGCTTCATTCAAATGGTTTTGCAAGCTTTCAATAGAAGTTTTGATTTCCTGGAAGTCTCTTTGAGTCTGTTTCAAGTATTCTAATTCATTCCTATATTGTTCATGTAATGTTTCCATCCATTGCCTATGTTCATCTATTTTTTTATTTATTTCTTCTCTAGATGTGCTGAGGAATCTTTCATTGCTATTGCCATATCACTTTTTGCCTGAGAGATTATTTCTGATCTGATCTCTTCTATGGCCTGATGGAGTTGTTTCTTTACTTCCATTGCAATCATTTCAGCAATTTCAGGTGTGTGTTTACCAAGTTCTTCTCTGTTAATGTCTCCTGGACTTGTTCTGAGTAGGGTGGAGTTCTGAGACTGCGTTTTAGTCCTTCATCTTGTCATGTTTGATGCTAGAGGCAAAGTGCTCAGTCTCCCTCTTCTCTGGCAGCTCAGCAAAGGTCACTAGTGGCCCAGGTTTTCCTAGTGGTCAGGCCTGCCACTCAGTGTCTGCTGCTTAGTCTGGGGTCCTCCAGTAGATGGTACCTAGTTCTCCCAGGTCTCAGACATGAATATGATGTCAGTTGATGGCAGACTGTCTGATCCGGTGTTCCCTTGCAGCTCAGGGCATGCGTATGACTCAGAAGTGGGCCGCACTGGTGGCACAATCACAGATCAGTTGTCCTATGACCCCAGGCAATACAGGGCATAGGCAGATCCCAGACATGAATTGCAAGGTCAACAGTTTGTGAAGGACCTGATTCCACGTATCCAGGCAGCTCAGGGTGTGCACAGGAGCCCGATGTGTAAAAGCAAGCAAAGCCCAGATGCAAACCGCAGTAACAGCAGTTTGTGTACCCCCTATCCTACTACCTCTAGCGGCCCAAGACATGTGCAGGGAGAGCCCAAACGCAAACCCTGGCGTTATCAGCTCCCGGGCCTTCTGAGTGTGGCCCTCCTGTCTGCACCAGGCGCAAGTAGGGCAGAGACTCACATTGTAATGACAGCAGGGTCCTGAGTCACCCTCTGTCCCCAGGAAGTAGATGCGAAGTACCTGGTTCTCTGGGCTTTCAGTTGTAAGCCGTGGTGTCAGCGAGTCATGGGCCACCTGATTCTGTGTCTCCAGTCAGTTCGGGTTGCACAAAGGAGCCAGATGCGGGCTGCACTGGTGGTGATCAGGGACCACCTGTGTCTGTGATCTCCAGAAGATCAGGGCGCAAGTAAAGCCCAGATGCAAACTGCGGTGATAGCACTTTGTGCACCCCTGCCCTAGTACCTCTGGCGGCCCAAGGCATGCGCAGGGGGGGCCCAAACTCAAACCTGGGTGTTAGCAGCTCCTGGGCCTTTTGAGTGAGTACCCCTTGTCTGCATCAGGTGCATGAAGGGCAGAGACTCAGACTATAATTAACAGTAAGTTTTGTCAGGTGGATGTAAGATCTTTCTATACCTGTTTTCTTTAAGGATTTTAAAAATCATGAATGGATATTTTATTTTGTGAAATACTTTTTCTGTTTTGTCCTGGGTTCTGTTTATGTGATGAATTACATTTATTGTTTTCCATATGTTAAACTATCTTTGTATCCCTAGAATGAAGCCTGCTTGGTCATGTTGTATAACCTTTTTGATGATTTGTTATGTTCTGTTTGCCAGTATCCTATCAGAAATTTTTTCATCTATATCTGTTAGCAAGATTGATCTCTAGTTCTCTTTTTTGGTTAGATTTTTGTCTGGTTTGGGGATCTGGATAATGCCAGTTTCTGAAAATGATTTTCAAAGTAGTCATTCTCTCTCAATTTTATTAAAAAGTGTGAGGGTATCAGTATTAGATCTTCCCTGAAGTTCTTGTAGAATTTAGCTTTTATAGTAGGCTGTTTTGTTATTAATGCTTCACTTTCACCAACTATTATTGGATTATTCAAGATTTTAAGCCTTCTTGTTTCAGTTTTTGTAATTCGTGTGTATGTGATTATCTCTCTAGTCTGTGTTCTCTAATATTTTGGCATATATTTGTGAAACCTACCATACATGGTCTAGATTTTGGCATATGCTTGTGTCTTTTCTTTCCTTTTGTTTTTGGTAAGATTGGCTAAGAGTTTGTCTATTTCGTTTATTCTTTCAAAGAGCCATTTCTTTGATTCACAGATTATTTGTACATTTTTTTCAGTCTCCACTGATTTCTGCTCTGATTTGTAATTTCCTTTCTTGTACAAACTCTGGATTTGGATTTTTTCTTGTTTTTCTAAGACCTTGAGATGCATCATTAGGTTATTTATTTGCACTTATTCTGTTTTTCCAGTGTGGGCATTCATAGCTATAATCTTCCCTCATAAGCCTGCTTTCAGTGTGTCTCATAAATTCTAGTACTGACATTATATTTAACTCTTAGTGTGAGTTTCTTTTTTCTCATTGCTGAGACAGAATATCTGACACCCAAAGTTAAAGGGAGAAATATTCATTTAGCTTACAGTTTGTAGAAGTTTCAGTCCATAATCTGTTGACTCCAAGGCAGAGTATCTTGGCAGAGAGTCATCTCAGAGAAGAGTTCATGGTGCCCACAAGGTAGCAAAGGCAACAAGAGACCTTAACAATGTTTTTCCACCCCTTTTTCCTTATGTATACCACTTAGGGTAGGTATCACTCACACCCTTAATCTTAGTGCTCTTAAAACTAGCATTGCACCAAGAATCAACTCCAGTGTCATGTAATCTAGATCCAGCAACCTCTGAAAAAGTCTTACCTATAACCACATAAGGCTTTGGAGGGGACATCTAACATAACTGTAACACTAGGAAATCTTTTATTTTTTCCTTAATTTCCTTTGTGACCTATTGATTATTCAAATGCGTGTTGTTTAATTAGCATAGATTGTATAGTGATTTTTTTGCTATTGATTTCTAAACTCATTGTACTATGATTTGATAATGTGTATGATAAAATTTGATTGTTATACATCTACTTAAGTGTGCTTTATTATCTAGTACAGGGTGTATTTTGCAGAAAATACTATGTGAAGCTAAAAAGAATGTGTGTTTTGTATGGTGGAACAAGATATATAGCTATTAAATCCATTTTTCAAACGTTTGGTTCAACTCTGATATTTCTTTGTTGATCTTTTGTTCAGTTTATGTCTATTTATGATAATGGAGTATTGAGATCCCCTCGTACAATTATACTAATGTTTACCTTGTCTTTTACGCTTGTTTTAGGAAGCTGAGTACACTGTGGTTTGGTACATATATGTTTATAGTTATTATCTCCTCCTGTTGAATAGTTCCATTAGCCAATATATAATCTCCTTTTGATCAATTTTGGCTTGAAGATAATTTTATCTGAAAATAAGATAGCTACTAATGCTGTTTTAGGGTTCCTATTGCATGGAATATTGTTTTCCATATTTGATTTTAGTGTATCAATTTCTTTTCGTGTTAAAAGTGTTTCTTGCATACAGGATGCCATTTCGTTTTTTTTTTTCTTTCTTGATTCACTGTGCTCATCTGTCTTTTGATTGGCTTGTTCAGTGCATTTACATTGATATTTATAATTCATAAGTATTTCTGTAATTATATTATTTTCCTGTTGCTGTTTTGGTTTTTCCCCCTCCAATTAATTGTTATTCCTACCTGATACATCATTTTATTGAACTTTTGGGCATTGTTACTTTCATCTTCTCCTTCTGAGGTATCCTTGAGGAGTTTTTTTGGGGGGTATTATTTTGCTGGTAATAAACCTCTTCAGTTTATCATGGAAATGTCTTGTTTTTTGCCAGGATATAATAGTCTAGGTTGTAAGTTGTTGTCTTTTACAGCTTGAAATACTTCATCACATGCTCTCCTGGCCTTTAAAGGTCATGTTAAGAAGTCTGTTGAAATTCTGAGTTTTCCTTTCCATGTAATTTGTTGTTTTACTCTAGCAGCCTTTAAGATTATGTTCTTGATTGTATTTATGATATCTTAATTGTTATGTGATGAGGAGTATCTTTTTTCTGATCATGGCTATTTGGGATTTTATATGTCTCCCTTGTTTGTATATTAAATTATGGAAATTTTTCTGCTATTACTTGTGCAAACAGGTTTTTTATATATCATTTACTGTCTTACAGTCTTTGGGTCATCTAGTACTTCTGCATTCATTTCTCATGGTCTCTTGTTTTTAAGATACCTACCACCACTTTCTTCAAGATCTGACACTCTGTTTTCACATTAGTTGTTCTACTACCAATATTTTAAATTCTATTTTTAATCACCTGTATTTCTGTTTGGAGCACTTTTTATGGATTCTGATTGTTTTCTATGCTGGACATTCATGGTCTCTATTTCTGTTAGCACCAGTCAACTTTTTTAGTGTTTTCTCTGGAGTTGTTGATGTTTTTTTAATAGAGACATTATCTGATTAGTGAAAGTGTCTTTATAATGACCAAACATCTTATTGAACTATTTTGCCTCCAGTGATATGCTTTTAACACTTGCTGCGGTGTGACTTATGCTTTCCTCTCTCTTGATGCCCCTGAATCAGTTTTGGGAAGGTTAGGAGTCATGGGAGGCATTTTGTTTCCTTCTATTTTTATGTTTCTATTTTGTCTTTGTGTGTGCATGTTTTGCGTTGGGGTTTTTGGCTTCTGTGTTCCACTGGCCCATTCATTGAGAGTGAGCTACAGACACTTCAGATATTGTTTATGATCCCCAGATACTCCAGATATTGACATAGAGAAAATTAATTGACGGCAACTGTTATATCACTTGGTAGTGACAAAAATAGCATCAAATGTCAACCAGATATTGACAGATCCTAAGACATCGATGAACCCCTTAAAGGATTCTATGATTTTAGTGAAGAATCTAGACCACTCATATATTAGCCAATAATAATGCAAACCACTGACTTCTGCTGCATATAAGCAATGGTGCAAGAGCTCAACCATAATGAAAGTGAAACAATATTAAAGTTCAAGTGTATCATATCGCAATTACTTGAAATGATCAAAAAATTCAAGAGATGGGTAGTTACAATCATGGCACAATAATGTGGATGTACTCAATGGACCATGAACTATGCATCTACAAGTGGTCATATTGGTAGTGTTTGTTAATACAGTAAATGCCTGCTTTACAAGAATTCATCCTGCTCATAATCCAAAGCAATTGTATATGAAAGCAATAAGAGAAAGAGAGAAGAAGCAGCTGGAATGCTGTGATATTCAGTGTCATGTACTGCTCAGATTACATCACTCATTTCTCAAGCTAAAATTTCTTAGAAATGTTTGCTTGTCTTGTGGAATACATGCACCAAGTTACCCACAATCCAAGGTTGGACTGTATGTGTTAACAAAGAGATAGTATCTCTGAAATTATGAAGTGAAAAAGCTATAAATCTTAGTCCATTTCAATTATTCATCAGTTCATAATATTGTACTGTCTCATCATACTTACTATATGTTTCTCATTTAGCTTGATGGTCTAGTTCAAATTTTTAAAAAATTGAATATATGCTTCAAGTTTTCTCCCACATATCTCCCTTGCCAATTAAAAATGTTTTTATATATATATATATATATATATATATATATAGTTTTTTTCCCTTTCTTCTCTCTTTCTTTTTCTCATCTCCCTCATCCCAATTGTTCCTTGCCTTTGAGCAATTTCTTTCCCTTTCACAATATCCATTATACCTTTGGGGTTTTATTTAGTCTTTCATGTTCTTACACTAGGGAGACAATATGATGTTTACATTTATGGGTCTGATTTATTTCACTTATGAGTATGGTCTCTAGTTGTATCCATTTACCTATAAAAGCTTCAAATCTATCTTTTTTATAGCTGAGTAATACTCCATTGTAGAAAAATACCACATCTTTTTTTAATCCATTCCTCAACTGATGGGCATTTGGGTTGTTTCCAAGATTTAGCTGTGACAAATTGTGCTAGTATAAACATGGGTGCACATCTGTCACAGTGGTAGGATGTTTTTAATTCTTCAGGGAAAATATCCTGAGATAATTGTACTGCTAATGTCTATTGGCATATTGAAAAGAATGGCTAATGCTTAAAATTTTTTGATGAATTTTGCATGCTTATATCTGATAATTGGAACAAATAATTTGAAGATAACAATATGCAATATAACAACCATTGGTGAATACCTTCCATCATGTTTAATGAAGCTCTGTATCATTTCTAATGTTTTTTCTGTAATTTTTTATCCTTTAATGGTTTGATCAATCTTGCATTCTCATATCTGGTAATGTGAGCAACTTTGTTGAAGATGACAATATGTAATATAACAACCGCTGTTAATTCCTATCATTTTGCTTTGAAACCCTGTATCATTTTTATTGTTTTTGTGTTGTTTTGTTTTGTCTGTTGTTATTATTGTTATTGCTTTTACTCTTTAAAATAAAAAAGTTTAAAAATTAATTTTTTATTGCCTCCGAATATTTAGATTTCAGTAATCTGGTGTTCTTTTTATGGCTTATTTAAAAATTTACAGGCTTTATATATTTAAAAATTTTTTAAATGACTATGTAGACATTTAAAGAATATTTAACCCAGAAATAATAACCATGGCTGTAGCAATACAACAGGATTTTATGTGAGAATACAGTGAATCTTTTTAGAGGGCAGCAAACAAATTCAAGAAGACATCTAGCTGCTCTTTTCTAAGATCTCATTCATTCTTGGAAGAAGGTCCTTTATTTTTTTATTTGCTTTTCTATGACCCTCATTAGAGGCTATCCTATTTGTGTGTTTCCAAAAGCCTATACATCTTGCATATTTTTTCCAATGTCACTATTTCTATGTAAGTTGAAACTTAAAGCAATAATCAATTAGTAACGCTAAGTTATTGTGCCTATTTTGATTATAGGTATTCTTAAATATACTTAAATTCTACATATAGAAGTATAAATTTATACTATAACCTTATTCTTTAGAATTTCAGTTAGCATCCTCTTTTTCAAAATAATAATTGACTTGATTATGATTAATAATAGTAAGAAGTCCCTGAAAATAAGCCTGACTTCTTAATACAAACTATTTCATTTAAAAGAATAAATGATGAAAATTATTTAATTCTAACTCATTCAATTCAAAACAAAACAAACTCTCTCTCTATATATATATATATGTGTGTGTGTGTGTGTGTGTGTGTGTGTGTATGATAATGCTTTGGTTCATGAATACTTTTATTTGAGAATAGTTTGCAATTTGGTTTGCAAACAGAAGCTTTTGGGAAGATTTTGTTTTGGTTTGTGAATTCTGCATCAGGTGACGAACATGACCATAGCCATCTTTCCTGCATGAACATGAACATGGCCATGTTTTCCAGAATTGTGGAACAAATTGAGTTCATAAGGTATCACTTCTTATATAACTATACACTCTCAGAACAAGCCTGGAAAAAATCACTGCCTAATGAAAAGAATTAAAGATTGATAGACAATGGAATATAAGTATTTTATTTAGTCCACTATTTTCAAAGATGTGGCTTTAGCTCATTTGTAGATCATGATCACATAATGAAATAAAGTGGAAAATATCTCAAGCCATCATATGTAGTAAATGTGAACATTAATATGAAAGTTTCATTTTATTTTGTATTTTCTTATCTGACCTATCTCTGCATATTAAATTTAATTTAAAGTTTTCTCTACACAGTGAACTATAACCTAACGATGTGTAAGGAGACTCTAACCTGCTCTTGTAATGAATGGAACAGTCTCAGCCAATAATGAGTAGCCAACTCTACAAACTATATTCGCATCAGAGCTGTAACTAGTCCGATTATCTCTATACCTCACTTACATTTTCTGTATGTCTCTTCCTTTGAACTGGCTATAAATACAAACTACCTACATGGTGGACTGCAGCATTCTAAACCTTTTGGTTGGGACTGCTGCTTAATTTTAGAATTACAAATATTAACAAACCAAGATCTGCAAAACTAAGCTGTGCCTAATGATGCACACCTGTTATTCCAGTACTCTGGAAGGCTGAGGCAGGAGGATCATACCTTAGAGTCTTGCCTTGGCAACTTAGTGATTTATAAAAACCTTTTCTAAAAATATAAAATTTTTAAGCATTGGGACACAGATCAGTGTGTAGAACTGAGAAAAGCCTCCATAACAAAGAAGGGAAAAATATTAACAAAACTAGATTTATTGTACCTTTGTATTTTAATTATATATGTGTTTCTACATCTATAAATGTGTGTCCCCTTTTTATCCATATGGAAAGAAAAATAGTTTACTTACTGTGACATAATAAAGGAATTTTAAAAGCCATGGTCTTGACACTTAACTACATTGTTATTTGCAACAAAAAATGAGACATTTTTTATTCTTAATTTATTTTACTTTCTACCGCACATATAAGACACTTTCATACTGAAGTTCAAGTGACTCATTCATGTATTTCCTTTTGTTTAGTTTGTCTCCCTACAATATTAAGCTCCCCTCGGTCTTATTCAGTGTCTACTTTTCAGTATTCAACACATATGTATGACAAGTACAAAAATTGTAGATTGACTGGAATGGCAAAAGTCACTTTTTTATTGTTGCATTTTTATGTTTTATGGGAACATAATTATATATATTTATGGGGTACAATGTGAAGCTTTCACATATGCGCACAGTGTATAATATTTAAGTCAGGCAATTAGTAGATCCATTATCTCAGATATCTTTCATTTCTTTGTAGTAAAAAACATTCAAAGCTTCACATCTAGATATGTGAAAATGCTCAATTCATTATATCCAACTGCAGCTGTTATACTGGCTAAGAGGACGCGAAGCTTATTCCGTACACTAACACTGCATCACTAACCACACCCCACCCATTCTCTACCCCTTTTCCCATCCCTGATAACTGCTATTCTTCTCTGGGTCATCAGATCAAGAATTCTACATTTCATGTATGAGTGACATTATAAGGAATTGACATTTTTCATCCTGGTTTATTTCATTTAGCATGATGTCTTCCAGGCTCATCCATGTTGTCACAGGAAGGATTTTGTCATTTCCACGGTTGAATAGCATTCCATTGTATATACACATCACATGTTATTCATCTATTGATTCATCAACTGACATTTTAATTGAAGTGATGGGAGTCTAGAGGACTCCTTGACACACTAATGTTCTCTCTTTGGGGTAGATACTCAGTAGGAGCATTGCTGCATGATTTGGCAATTTGTTCTTCACTTTTTTGAGGAAGCTCTGTACCATCTTTCTTAAGGACTATAATAATTTACATCATCAACTGTGTATAAACTCCCCCTTCTCTGTATATTCCTTATTTGTATTACTTTGTCCTTCTGATTATAGGATCCTAATTGGGATTAGATGATATTGCCTTATGGATTTGATTTTAATTTTTCTCGGTGATTTTTTTTTTTTTTTTGGTGGTACTGGGGATTGAACTCAGGACTCTCAGTGATTTTTGATAATTGAAAGTATTAAAGTTAAAATGTCTACCCCAAGCAATCTGCACACTGAATGCTGTTCCTTTTGTCAAGTTTCCAGTATTAATCTTTAGGGAAAGAGAAAAAATCCTAAAATGTAAGTAGGAGCATAAGAGTCCCAAAATAGATGAAGTAATCTTGGGCAAAAAGAACACAACTAGAGCATCAAATTATCCGATTTAAAGTATACAGCAAAGCCAAAGCAGTGTCACATGCATAAGCATAAAAGGCAGATCTACAGAATAATGTAGTGGAATAGAAAGCCTATGACTAAACCTACACTTGTATATCCAACTGATTATTGACAAAATACCAAGAACGTGGTGAAAGAAGAGTCTCTTTCACACATGATGCTGGAGAAACTAGATGGCTAAATGCAGATGAGTGAAACTAGACCCCCATCTCTTCCCACACCAAATCAACTCTATGTGGTCCAAAGACTTACATGTAAGAACTCAAACCATAAACTATTGGGAGAAAGCATAGGGAAATGCTACGTGACCTCGATATGGGAAATAACCTGAAGACAAGATCTCAAAGTTACAAGCAACAGAAGTAAAAATAGACAAATAGTTTATATTAAACTTAATAACTTCTGTTCATCAAAGAGACAATGTATATAACAGGAAAAGGTATTTGCAAAGAATTCACTGGAAAAGGAAATCTTAATATCCAGGATTTAAAAGCAATTTAAGTGACACAACAGCAAAGAAACAATCTGATTCTAACTTGGAAAAGAAGATCTGAATAGACTTTTTCAGTTCTCTGTTCTCTTGCTCACAGCATCTAGAGTTTATCCTACAGAGATGTTATCCAAGCTTATGATTTCACTACCATTTCTACCATAAAACAAAATCCCCCACCCTGTGCTGTCTCCTGAACTCTAAACACATATCTATAAATGTCCCTCGGTTTAGGCTCTTTGTGTCACAAACTCAGTCTGTCATCTAGCCAAAGCATGCTTTCCAAATGAATGCCCATTGTTTTCAAATACTACCATCACGCTCCCATGCATGGACCCTTGAAGTCTCAGCAATGTCACATTTTTCTTTTCCTTCACTGGCGTGTTCAGTGAGTTATCAAATCTAGTCTGTTCGTTTTTCAAAATACTGGAGGTTTCTTTTTTCTCTCTTCTTCTATCCAAGGTCAAGATTTGTCATCTTGACAAGATGAAATAGCTCTCCTTGCCTCAAGCCTCTTGTCTCTGAATATAGATGTATATATAATGTTAATAAACACCTAATGTCCACCATTGGTTTGTCAAGTGTTCCCTCTTAGGAGTTAGGGATATAGCAGTAAATAACAATCATGGATCCCACCTTCACGGAATTTGTAACCAGTGAGTGACATTAGTGGGGAAAGACACACATAATAATATCCTGTGAGGCAGAAATAAATTTTATGAAAAAAGCACACTAAGAGAATAGGGAGTAATACATTACTGAGACACACATTTTTAATACAATTGCTCTTTTTTAAACACTTAAATTTATATACACTTAAGGCAAATTTATTCATATAGTTTTTCAGAATAAACATTCTGTATAATTTAGTATATGCAGTTTCTCTATTCAAAAATTTCTATTTTACTATTCAAATATATCCATCAATTATTCATCTATGAAATAAACTGAACAGACTCCAAAGGACTTCACTCAGGATTGCTTTCCTTCCAATTATCCTTTCTGTTTTTAGTTATAAACACAAAACTCTAGAACTATTTGTTAACTTCAAGTGCTTTATGCTATCTGAAGCACCCCCTAAATGTACTTCAGGTTTCAGTGCAAAAGCTCCTCTTCTTTGAGAATTATTTATAATCAAAATAATTTTCCCAATCTAGGTCATTCACTTTAACCCAGAATATATGACCTTGTAATTACCTGTTTCTTTACTCCATGTTTTACCTTTCCATCTGAATCATCACATAATAAAAGACTATCAAGTCACTGCAGTATTCTCAGGGCACTAAACTTTTCTCAATCTTAGAAAATAGTTCGCATACAAGTATTGGGAGCCACTGGAGCTGGTTATTGGTCAAGCTACCTCAGTACTGAAAAAAGCATCCTGCTGGACAATTACAGTCGTTAGTCCCTGGGCTACATTACCTGCCCATGATACTAACTTTGCAAGTGTATAAAATAAACGCTCCTACTGTTGAAGTCAGTCCTCCTGCTCATCAGGCAAGAGGTGACTCCACCTGACCCTGGCTATCATCTCTTGTCCTTATTTTCTGTATCCTCTTGCCGTTTTCTCCCGGGGACCACGGAGAGACCCCCGACTCCCACGTACAAGCATGTGTTTGTTAAGTGTTTACTGACAAATTGGATGAGTTGAACACAGTCAGTCTTTCTGGGTCAATCTATACACACTAAAGTCATCTATCTTTTACTGTTGGTCACATTGAGCCTAAACTTACATAGATTCATCATCATTTCATTTGTCCATTAATGTCTTTTGTTTCCCCTCTTGAGACCAGTGTGTTATTGTAATCCAAATGGTTTATCATCGGGAGTGTGTTTTCCACACAGGCCACAAGGGGGTGGAGCAGTTCTTTGCCAAGAATAAGAAGAGCTGGCCTGGTTTCATTCTTCTGCACTGTCAGCCCCAGGAGTTTACTCTGACCCTGTACTTACTTTCACGGATGTTTCTTTATTTTCTTTCTCCTGCATATATTTCCCACTTATAATGTCTACCCAGATTCTTAGTTTTCTATGTTTAAAGATGTGAATATCTAAAATGCTACTATTTTTTGGAAAGAATTTATTATTGAAAATCATGCTTTAAATAACTAAAAGTCAGATTACAAAGAAATTCTGACATGCAGAGAAGTAGCATATATTTTTCTCTCACTCTGCTCATACAGTTGCATATAGATTGGATTTCATACTTAACAAGCATGGTACAGTCTTAACCAACACTGGTAGGAGTCCCAGTGCTCTCTATGCATGCAATTTGAGATTTAATGAGGCTCTTAGAAATAATCTGGACCAAAATGTTCAAGTTTACAAATTCATTGCCTTATTCTTCCCCCATCTTTTATCTATACAACTTCTTTTTCTCTTATCATTTTAATATAAAATCTTGAATACACAGACAAAATAGTTTTGTACACATAAGCCAATACTGTGCTAATTATTAATAAAATGTTATTTTGAGTTGTGATTACTACCAACAACTTAAGTTAACTGGAAGGGATAAGTATTATGTTGCAGGGATTAATCAAGTGGATTTGTACCAATTTTGAGGTCTATTTTGAGTGAAGAAATCAAATGGAAAAATAATAATAGAAATAAAGATAGTGCTATAATATTATACACAAAAATATTTCATTTATTTAAGGTTTGTTCCATAATTTTTCCTTTCTAAAATTAGAGCATAATAAAACCATTCTGAGCCAAAATATACTTATGGTTTTATTATCTTTTATTAAAAGGCAACACTTTTTCACCCTACCCTACCTTACTACTACAACTTACATTGTCCTGAGTGAAATGGTACTTCAGTCTCTATTCCCCAACATGGAATGGCACCAGAACAAGCACTTTGAGTCCCTCTCTCTAACCAAAATTCCTCCATTGGATGAAGAAACAGCTCTTCTGATTGGTGAATGTGATGAGAGTCTTCATTTGTGTCTCCCCACTGGATGAGGTGAATGCTGTTAAAATTCTTGTCCATGAATGGCCCTGCCTCTTGACCATTTCTTTCCCTAAAGAAGTGATCTGTCCTGAAGTGGAGCATATTTTCTCCTTCTGCTGTTCTGTTTCCATTTAGCAGCTTCCATAGGAACTATTATCTAGTCATTCTCTTATTTCTCTACCTTAGGTCGAAGAGACTGATGGGTTGCCAACCGTGCTAGGTCATCACGACGGCCATCCGACATGGCCCAGCACCTAAAACAACAAAGCGTTCCTCCAAGACTAACTTCCACCTTCTTCTTTCCTCAGTTTAAGCACAACTTCCCATTTCATTTTTATGAATGCGTGCATGATCCCTCCTTCCTAAGCAGCCTCTGTTATGTCACTTAGCCTGCCTCCAAACGTCCTGTCCTCAGCCGAAACCAATATAGCCTTTGTCTCTCCGCCTCCTCCTCCTTAGAGGGTCCTTGCATCTCATTAGCAGCCCTCCCTTGCCCAACAATAAAGGCTTTCTTTAACTTTGCTCCGCCTCTCACACCAAACATTACAGAGATCAAACGTAAGAAATAGTACAACATATGAAGGTGTAGTAATTTCAGTATAATACTGATCCTGGAGTTGAATCTTTGTGTATCTCCTTGAATTGGTCCTACATTGTTTAAAACACATAGGAAAAGATGTATGTGCAATTAAATTTGTTCTTTGAGCCCCATAACCATATAACCAAGTAACTAATGTTTATATTCTCATGAGATTCTCAAAGTAACCTCAAAATTAACACATTCAAATTAAATTCATAATCTTTCCCTTTAGAAGAAGGCACTCTCCTTCTGAGAGTACACCTTCTCTGTGAGGAGTGGGTACCTATGAAGGTTTTCCCCAGAAAGTCTCTCTGTGCCTAATTAGTTCTGTATCTCATAGCCTGTTTCTGGGCAGTTGATTTGCCCAAAATTTTAACATAATTTTTTACTTTTGTCCTATTTTCAAAACCACATTAATTTTATTAGGTTAGGTAAATAAAATACATATTGAAAAATCCATGGCATTTATTTGCTTGTATTCATTACTGTAGTCACAGAGAAGAATCAGAAAGAATAAGAGCCCTCAAAAATCTCTCCAAAATATGTAATATTTGAAAAAATTTTGGAGTAGTTTTGCCAACATTCTCTACATATTAACAAGGAAGAATTCAAATAACTGAATTTTGGAAAATAGCAGTCCCCCTTATTGATCCTAGCTGTAGTCATTGTTGCTGTGTGTGACATGTAAAAGAATTATGAGAAGGCGAAATATGTTGCAGCCTGAGGACTGTGACAAGGTCATGTCTCTATCTCCTGTGCAGGTTAACTTTCACATTAACATGAGATAGTTCAATGATTACAAGAGTTGCATAAGCTTGCAACGCCAAATAGGATAGAAGTCACCATGATTTATCCAGATTACTGGGAAGTCAAAGAAGTGCACATTTTGGTGGGTTCCAGAAGAGTCTGTTCTGTACATGTTTTAGGAAGAAGGGTTTTGATCTTATCTGAAGGTTTGCAAGGTCAGTAACTGACCACATGGTCTGGGCAAGGCTGAATGGAAGCAAAACATTTTCCCTGAGTGGACATGCTTCTCAGCGGGCACTAAATTTTTAGCTTAATCAAGTGAAATAAACCACAGTTATGTAAATATTAGCTCATGTATGATTACCTGGAAAAGGAGACCTCAAAAATGTAAGTATTAAGAGTAAGTACTCAGAACTAAAAGGTTTTAAAATGATACTTCAAAAATATAAAGATCCCTGTCCTTCAACACTATTTTTAATCTCTTCATCTGTTCTTAACACATTCCTTACCCATTCCCACCCTATTATTTATCACTTTTGTAAAGTTCTAGAACTTTGTTCTGTCAGAAAATGTGCTTACTTTGAATTTCACAGAGAAAACAGACTCACCGCGGTTGACTACTGAGCTTTTACTAACAAAACTGTGACTAGAAACTTCTAGCCTCATACTTCTAGTGAATCTCTTGTATAGACTTTGGCAATAAAATCTCAACTTCCATACCTTCTCAGGGGCCCTTTTACCTGAATAACTGCTCTTTGTGGGCAGCAGTGCACATATATATGACACATTTTAATTCTTTTTACATCCTCTTCTCATCTCCTTTGCCCCTTGGTCACCATCCCTTTGTCTCCTTCTCATTTGCGAAAGATCTTTCTCCCTGTTTCCTATTGCCTTTTATTTTGCACCTACTGAGATGATCATATGATTTTTGTTTAAAGACAGTGTCTCACTACATAACTTAGCCTGGCCTTGAACTATGTAGCCTAGCCTGGCCATGAACACATGACTATTGATATTTTTCACAATCTTATAATAGCTCCAACTTGGAAAATCCTAACATAAAGTTAAGGTACTAGATCAGATCAAGACACAGAATGGAGTCCTGATCTAAGTTTCTTGCTGTTAGGTGCAGTCCTCCAAAATTATCAATGTGTGGCTAGACAAAGGGGTACTTGAACCCCAACTCTTCTGTATTGTCAACTATGTATGAAAGCATGGTTCTTTGAATACTTTAACTGCTTTTTAGGTACATATGTGTATAGTGTACAATAACCTGACTCAAATGATACATCCAGAGGGCAAGTTGACATAAATTTTCCCATCTTCAAATTTGAAATGAGTCTGATTGGAAATGTTCAAGGAATAGTGTCTAATGTTTTCTCTATTAATAGGAGATGAACAGACAAGTTGTGCACACCACTTTGCAAATAAGATTGTTAATTATCTGTTTGCTTTGTTAAAAGCAATTGGGATAAGGCAGCTTTCAGCTTTCCCTGATGTAATCTCTAATTCAAAGAGAAGACTTAACCTATTAACTGTTATATATTAGCAATGTGACTGTTAAGTTCACGGATAATATTCTTGGAGTTAGTTATTCCAACAATGACTCTGCATTTTGGGAGTGGTAGGCAGGAGGACTGATTACATAAATGTCACAATGTATGATAACAAGAAGTGACTGCTTACAGGTAAAAATCTATCTCCAAGCAGCATTGAGAAAGGCCAGGTGCAAAGTATTTTGCGATTATACGAAGACTGGTGTTAACTCAGTTTGATGCTAAAGTTTGCAGTTAAGATAAACATTATTTGCCTTTACCCAACCCTTGTGAATGCTGGTGATAAGCTATATCAATGATATGACTGAATTTCCCAAGGAAAGCTGTTTAGACTGAAAAGAAAGCTAAAGATATATAGGAATTTGTTAGAACATCCTATTGTTTTCCTACACTCACACTAGATTAACTAGTGAAAGAGAAAATTATTTTAAATAATATTCTATCATATGTTTATCAAGTATCTACAATGTTCCAAGTACTGTGTTTAAAACTGTTGGATTACCTGGCCTTTGGGCTTTTCTCATCTGTTCTCCACAAAGTCAGACAGATCCTTCCCAGAAACAGTGAGATGCGTAGCTCCCCTTGCTCACAGGATGATAAAGTGCAAGCTCCTGCACATGCTGCAGCGCATGGGTTTATGTCCTAGGCCTTGCTTCCTTTCAGCCTCACATCCATATCTTTGTCCATAAATGCTGAGCTTCCCTGAGCAGGCTTCCTTGTCTTGATCATATGAATTTAAATATGCTGCTTTCACTTTCTGTGGTTTTTGTCTTTACTTCTGTCTATACGCGTATTACGTTTACTGATGTCCATACAGTGATCCACCCTTGTTTCCGTGGGATGAACCTACTGGGTAATAACGGATGGTCTCTTTCTCTTATTCTATTTGCCAGCATGTTGTTCAGGGGTTTTGCATGTTTGCTGCAGAGATTGGCCTGTGGTTTCCTTTCTAAATTAGGTCCCTGTTTAGTGTTAAAATCAGTAATGCTAGCTTTGAGGAATGAATTTGGAAGTAGTTCTCCCTCAATTTCATTAGAGTCTAAGGAGGATTGGAATTATATCCTTTCTGAAAGCGCTGTAAAATTGAGTGATAAATGTAAAGTGTTCTGATGTTTTCATAGTGGGTAAGTTTACTACTACCTCAATTTCATTGGCTGTTACTGGATTGTTTAAAGTTCTTATGTCTTTTTGTTTTAACTTTGATAATTCATATGTGACTAGGAATTTGTCTATCCTTTCAAGATCCTCCAATTTATGATAGTATAATTTTTCATAGTAGTTACTAATGATCTACTGTATTTTGTGGATGTTTGTTGTGATTTTAACTTTTAAGTGTCTGATTAGATGGATGTGGGTCTTTATTGCCCTCTCTTGGTAAATTTGCCTACAGTATTATCTATTTAGTTTATTCTTTCGAAGAACCATGTCTGTGATTCATTGATGCTTTGAATTGGTTTTTTACTCTCAATTTATTGATTTCTACTTCACCTTTTTAAATTCTCTCCTTTAAATAGGTGTTTGTTTTGAACTGTTCTTGCTTTTCAAATATCCTGCGGTGAAATATTAGACTTTTAAAAGAGAGGGAAAAAAAACAATAAAATGATAAATCTCAGAAGAAAATGACAGGAAATTAGCAATGGTTATTATATTGCATATTGGTAGCTTCAGAGTAGTTACTATTCATCAAACAATATAAGCACTAACTATTCCTTTCAATAAACTAATTGAAATTAGTGGTACAATCATCTCAGCTATCAGCTTTTTAATTATTATTTCCCCTTCCTTCTTTTCTCCTCTCCCCCATCTCAGTTATTGTTTCCTTTTAAGCAGCTTCTTTCCCTTTCACAATATCTATTGTGCCTTTTGGATCTTATTTAATCTTTCAGTTTCTTATACTGGAGAGATAATACTATATTTATATGTGTGAATCTGGTTTATTTCACTTATGAGTATAGGCTCTATTTGCATCCATTTACCTACAAAAGCCTAGAGTTTATCTTTCTTTATAGCTGCATTGTACTCCATTATGTGAAATTACCACAATTTGTTATTCATTTCTTGGCTGATGGACATTTGGGTTGTTTCCAAATTTAGTTAATACAAATTGCACTGCTATAAACATGAATGCACATATATCACTGTTGTATGATGGTTTCAGTTCTTCTGGAAAAATACCCAGAAGGGGAATAACTGGGTTGAATGGGATCTCTAATCCTAGTTTACTATGGAATCTCCAGACTGATCTCCACAGTTGTTGCACCAGTCTACACTTCCACCAACAGTGGAGAAGGGTTTCTTTTTCCCCACAGCCTCATCAGCATTTGTTATTGGTTAATTTCTTGATGATAGCCATTCTTTCTGGGGTGAGATGCAATCTCAGTGTTGTTTTAATTTGCATTTCTTGAATGAGCAATGATGTTGTGTATTTTTTCAAAAGAAATCAACAGCAGGGTGAAAAGAAAACCCACAAATTGGGAAAAAATTTAAGCCAACTCTCTCTCAGACAAAATACTTTTATCTAGAACATGTAAAGAATATTTTTTAAGTCTGGCCCCAAAATTCAAAGACCCATTCCAAAAATGGGCATCTGAGATGAATATACACTTCTCAGATGAAGAGAAACATTAAGGTTTTAACTGAGTTCACTCTATTTTTCTAATGTGAGTACTGACTGCAATAAACTTTCTTCTCAGGACTGTTTTCATTGTGCCTGGTTTGTTGTACTGCCATTAAAGTTTGATTCTGGGAATTGTTTCACTTCTTCCTTGATTATTTTTGTGCCTCACTGAGGGAGTGTTCAGAAGTGTGTTATTTAATATCCAAGTGTTTGTAACATTTCTGTAGTTTTTCTGGAAAGCGATTTCTAACTCAGTGTACTATGATCTGAGATGATCATAGATAATTTTCATTTTTATGTATTTATTTAAGCAGACTTCATGGGCTAGTATGCAGTCTATTTTAGAGAAAGTTATCTGTGCCTCTGAGAAGGTCTGTGTGCTTTAATTCATGAGCTGGGACTGCAAAGTTTGATACATTGTGTCAACTTGGGGAGTCTAGAGGTTTGGTTGAGTGATTCAGCAGGAAGCCAGGGTGCTTACTTTGTGTACATCCTGAACCTGTGAAAGAGGAAGGCATGGAGATCTTGTGAGAGTTACCCTCCCCCCCGTGGGTGGGAGTAGCTTGTTTACAATGTAAGGGAAGGAAAGAGGCTGCTTGCAGCCATTCTCCCCTTTTGCTCTTTTGCTGTGTTCTGCCATCATAAATGTTTGCCTTCTGCCATGTGCCACTCTGCCTCTGAACCAGGCAAGTATGGACTGAAACCTCCACAAACTGTAAGCTAAATAAACCTTTTCTTCTTTCATTTTAGGCATTGGGTATTTTGTCCCAGCAACGAGAGAAAAGTAACCAAGACAGGGCCATGTATAGAAAGAGTTATTATGAATGATTTTGCTTCATTCCTATCATTATACTATTTTTCTGTGGTTGATTTCTTCATTTCTCTCTCTGTCTTTTCTAAAACTGTGCTCACATGTCTTGATATACTCATTCTATCCAACTGTTTGAATTGTTGATTTTGTTGTCTCCATGAAGAATATTCTTGAGTATTTTTGGAGTGCAGGTTTGGTGGTTATGAATGTCTTATGATGTTCTTTGTCTTGGAGTGCCTTTATTTCTTCATCAGTTATGAAAGACAGTTTTTGCAGAATATGTTACACTGATTTGGAAGTGTAATTTTGAGTGGGTAACACTCTAAACTCTCCTAATCTTTAAGTCTGATTTTGAAAAGTCTGCTGTACTCCTAAAAGGTTTACCTGTATATGTGATTTTTTTTCACTTTTCTTTGAGAGGTTTTAAGATTCTGTTTTGTGTTGAACATCTGGGATTTGACTATTATATAGTCATGGGATGCTTCTTTTCTCATCATATTTATTTGGCATTCTGTAAGTCACTTACCTATATGTTGAGTTCTTGCCCCATGCTTGAAAAGTTTTGCTATGCTTTCTGTAAACAGTTTTTTAGTGCATTTGTGCTGTCCTATAATTTCTTTCTAACTACAGTTAGCCTTAGCTTACTCTTCTTAGCCTCATGTACTAGCTGTTGGGTTATTTTTTCAGCTCTCTTTTTGCTTTTAAGGTTTCTCTGAATATATCTCCATGATTGCATTTGTCCCTTGATTTCCAAAAACCCTGTCTTCATGTTTGTCATTTCAGCTATTTATAAATGTAATAAAATTCTTTATCTCTAAGATATCTGTCTGGTACTTTTTCATGGGGTCTAGATCTTTGGTAATTTTGTCTTTCATATTTTAAACTTTTTATCAGATCTTCAAAAATTTTGTTTCTCTCATAACCACATTGCTCAGTTTAGTTGGCAATTCTTTTCTGTGTTATGTCTTCTTTGACCTTACTGAGTTGCTTCACTTCCTCCTTCATTATTTCACACAATTTAACTCTCTGATGATTGTTGCCTCCATTGGTGTCCCTTGGGTCTAATTTGGGAGAGTTGGGAATCTTTGAAGCCATTTTGTTGCCACATATTTTCACAGTCCAATTTTTTTATGCTGAGGTATAGGTTCAAGCACAGTGAAAGGAGTTTGTGTTGATATGAAAATCTCTTTAGTTTTTGAAGAGAAATGAATCTTTTTACCTACTCTTTTGCATAATAAAAAAATCACCAGCTTGTTCATAAAAAGTGATGTGTTCTTGGGTTTATTTGTCAACAGGTACTGTTTACCACAACCTCTTTAACTTAAATAGGTTGCCATCTGTCACAGTGTTAGGAGAGAATTTCTACTCTTTATAAAAGCATTAACAGAACTAGCCATACATGAAGATCTAGCCATATAGGAATAATAAACTTTAAAATTTGTTTGGATAATTTCATCTTTTTCTCAGTACCCATTAAAGAATCTACTATACTATAATTTTTGGTTCATCTGGGATATTGAGGAGTGGGGGAAGGAAAGACAAAGTGGTAAAGAAAGAGGATATGTCAGTAGGATGAATAGGAGGTAAGAAAAATGTCTTTTTCTTTGCGGTACTGGGAGTCAAAATTAGGACTTTGCACTTGTCAGGCAGATGCTTATTCCACTGAGCTATATCCCCAGCCCTGGAAAATATCAATAGATAAAAAATATAGATATACAGCAACTCAGTCTATGAGATTTTTGGTAGATGTAGCAAAAGGCTAATGTTGAGGGGGTTTAAAAGAGTATTTGTGTAGGCAGGAGGAGGCATGCAGATGAGCTGAAGTGTATTTAGAAACTCAGGGAAACTTTGAAATTGTCAAAACCTGTCCATATATTCTGGGTTATTTTCTCTGGATTCTCTAAGTCTAATTTTCTCTGAGGATTAGTCTGACATGGCCATGAATGCTACTATCTAATATAGATTACTGGTTAGATCTTATTGAAATTTATACAGAAAATAACATTTAAAAAGTCCCAAATCAAGCAAGGAAGACTTTGGGGAAGATGGTAACAAGGTAAGCAGCAGAGAAAGATCCTCCCAGAGGATCACCACCCAGAGAATGGAATATAGCAACATGAGAAAGACAAGAAGGAGAGAAGTGGGTCCCTGGACCCCAGGAAGGATCTAAAATGAGAATTGAAGCCCTCAGAAAGAGCAAACAAGACCTCTCCTGGATGAAAAACTCAGAGGGCCACCATGGCACAGTTAGAGGAAGAGGAGGCAGAGAAGGAGGGAGTAACCACTCCATACACACCCTTAGCCCACTCCTTCATTCTGGCACTCGCAGCTTCAGCTTTGGAGGCTCATGCTCTCGGGAGCCTCCTGACTGGGCCAGGAGAGAGCAGAGTTCTGAGAGCTGGGCCAAAGCCAAAACAGAGAAGGTGAAGCCAGAAAAAGAGGCAGTGGCATTTGGGAGGTATTATCAAACCCAGTGTGAGGATGAAAAGTTACAATGGCCATGAAAGCAGAATGCCCATTCTGCAGCAACCTTTCTAATCAGCGCACTGAGGCAAGGTGGAGTCAAAGCAACCAGTACACAGCCCATCACACCCAGCTCTACACCTGCCGTGAGGCTGTGGTCTCCTACCTCTCCACTGTGTGAGCAACGACCAGCAGAGAGTAGCAGCAGCAACCGCAGGGCCACAGCAATTCCCAGGGATCCAGCCAAAGAACAAACGGGAACTGGAGCACAACAGTGAGAGAGAGCTGCAGATGGAGGTGGATCACACGGCCCCACACCCTTCTCACTCCCACACCAAGCAGGAAGGACAGGCTGAGTTACCGGGCTTCAGCTCCCACCCTGAACTCCCTCTGTGAGCACCTTGAGTCTTGGCAACCCATGCGCTCAACACGTGTTCCCAATGGCAGAGGGATGAGTCCACGGGCTTCAGGACTCACCCTAAACTACTAATACAAGCACCAAGAGAGACTTCATACTGCTTGCATATATGAACCTTGTATGAACCCATAGTGACAAATTGCACAAAAAGCAGCAGTCTTGGTGTCCAAGAGACAACAACATACTCTACATAGAAGACCCGAGAAAATCCTCCAATTCTCTCCTAGAACTGAAACTAAACTTACTACACACCCTGGACTACCTCAGTGAGCGCAGGTGGAGGAGACCTCATGCCCTTGTGCCCAGTATTGTAAGTGCGCCCAGTGCCCAGCTGTAAGGGGTGGGGAGTGACAGCAGTAGAGGTGAGAGGAGGCTAAGACCGGGAACTAGGGTGCAGAGCCGGCTCTCCAGCTGGGGGGGGACCGCCTCCGAAGAGTCAGAGGGGGCCTGCAGGGAGACATTAGGGGCCTATGAGGGGACCCTGGGGGCCCTGACAGGGAGCTCAGTAGCCTGAGGTGGGAGGGCTCCCTGTAGGCTACATGAAAACTCTAAGGTCCTGGACCAGGCCTCTGGGAAAACAGCTATGGAGCAGAATCCAGCAGTCCGTGGGGGCAGCCCTGAGGATGCCACCAGGCCCCCAGGAGCACTTCAACAGAGCAGAGCCCTGCAGTCTGCAGGGGCGACCCCGGAGGACTCAACCAGGTCTCCGGGTGCACTGCCTCGAGGTGGAGCCTGGTGGTTCACAGGATAACCCCACCAACTCGAATGGACCCCCGATGGCCTTGAGGGCTTGTCAGCGAGGGCTTGACCATAGTGAACCTGGTTCCTTGCCTTTCTACCATCTTTTAGGATGGGTGCTTTTCCACCTCCTGCCATATGCTATTTCTGTGCATACATGTTTGTTACAGCAGAATTTGAAGCAGCCTTATTTCTTCCCAATGTAAAAGCCCTAGGGAGTAAATAAATCAAAAAGTACAGTTATTATCAGAGAGAAAATGACTGGGTGGGAGAGCAATGGAAATGAGGATGGAGAAAACTGATTAACTGAATGAGCCATCATCTGTATAACAGTAACAATTATGAAGATAACATAATGTAATACAGCACCCAGTGCTAATTCCCTGTTATCTTCTCTATAATTTTGTATTTCCTTTACTGTTTTTGGGTAAACAAATGTGAAGATAACATTATGTAATACAGTATCCAGTGCTAATTCCCTACTATCTTCTCTATAATTTTGTATTTCCTTTATTTTTTTGTGTTATTCTGGTTTAAATGTCTCAATTCTTTTGCCTTTAAAATAAAATTTAAATAAACCAATGAAGAAAAGAAACAATAACTACAGCAACCAAAACAAAAATAAAAATAAAAACCTCCACACCGTTGTTAAAGGATAAACCCTGAACATCTACAGAGCTCCTGTTCTACAGTTGGAGTCTGATAGTCAGCAGCCAACCAGTTCCCCCTGTGGTTCAGACAACTTCCTGCCCAAAACCATGTGCTGTTGCTCGCTCTGTACCCATGTCCTGGTTGCAAGCTGTACTCCAGGCATGACTCACTGCAATCCTCTGTGGATCCAATTGCCTTCATTCTCTAGGAGGTGGTAAATGTTGTGGGTGTCTCTATGTTTTTCCTCCACAGGCTTTGCTTGCTTAATATATGGTCAAAAGGCCATGGTCCGAGTGCTATTCACTGTTACTCTGCCAACAGATGTCTATTTGCCTCGGCCCTGACTGGAGAACCTAGTGTTAGTTTCAGACTCTGCTGAGAGTCACTCTTTGCCAGTGGGGCAGTGGTTAGGATCTCAGGCCCTTCCAATTTTTACGAAATAATAGGAGACTTCTCACTTGGTTCTGACTCTACGAAGTCACTCTCTGCTCTGGATACCAGTGTCTTTTTTTTTTTTTTTTTTTTAGAAACATAAAAGCACAAAAACATATTGACAAACAGACACCCATTATCATAGAAAATAGTACAATCACAACTAATCTATAGACAAGGTGATATGGTCTCAACAGTAGTTGTTGTTTATCCATTGATATCTTCGAATTGTAGATGTATGGACCCATATATAGACATGCAAATTTAGTCAGACAGTTAATCCTCTCAACAACAGAAAAAAAAAAAAACACTAAAACCAAAAATCCAAAGACAAGAAAGAAAACAGGCATACATCAACAACAGCAACAACATCAACAACAACAACAACACAAAAAAACACCGCTTGTTGCTGCTTTACATATTGATATCTTCGAAGTGTGTGTTCAGGCTAACACATACAGATATACACTATTAATCTAATATCCTGTCATCGATTATTGCT
>PVLD010011176.1:0-59420 GCA_004027595.1 Dinomys branickii
CAAGGACAGAGTAAACCAGAGGGCCTGAACTGTGAAGATAAGGACAAACCTCATGACTAAGGAATTTGTAAAATATACCTTTCCTGGGCTACTTCTATCCATATTAGGAAACAACCTCTGCCACTAACCCCAGACCTCCACGTAGCTATTTCCCCCAATGAATGTAAAAGCCCCTTTAAAGTAACCAATGCCATCTGCTCTGTAACCGCGCTTGCAAAAACCCCTCCTCCCTTTGTTCTAAAGCATATAAGCCCTGCTCGGGCCCAACTCGGGGCTCTCTGTTTCTGTGTGTTCAGTGAGCCCCACGCATGCCTGGATAATAAAGACCCCTTGCGAATTGCATGAGTGAGTGTCTGTTGGTGTCTTCCTATGCGCAGCGGGCATCTGTAACCCCACACTGTGTTCCCATGCTGCCGTGAACTGCTCCCCCCACTTTAGGGCCCCACTCTGCTGCCCGATGAGGCTCCTCCCCGACCGGCCCTCTGCTCAGTTGTGTGTTATCCCCGGAAACACTTTTCATAAAGAAGTGAAACCCACTCAAACTTGTATAAACAACGACGTAACCCATTTATTTTAAAGATTAACACCAGGCCTTATGTAAGAATTGTATGAACTTCATAAGCTTTTAAACCCATCAGTGGACTCTATCAGGATCTTACATCAGTTTTCAGTGGGAAATAATCGGAGGGTTCAAGAACTAAAGTAAATGCTCCCCACGGTAAATGCTGCGGGAAGAGAGTGAGTCTTTCTCTCTGGTGTCTCATTCACGTGGTCTTCACCAGTCTTGACACTTCATGGGCATCACTGAGGGCTGCTTGGGTGGACAGTGTGACCGTGTACAAAGTGCATTTCCCACGTCCCTGATTCTGTCTCAGGGACCCAGTCAGTGGTTACCTTTACCTTTAGTCCCTTACATAGAAGTAAGTATCTTTTTCTCTTGACTCTTCTTTTTAGTGCTGGGATTTGAACCGAAGACCTCACATGTACAACACAAAGGCTGCACCACTGAGCCACATTTCTGTCCCAGAAATAAGTGTTCAAAACCATTTATTGAATCAGTGAATGAATGTGATCGAAGTTACAAAAGTCAAGTGAAACTACTGGCAGCAGCACCGTTTCTACTTCCTCTCTGTCCATAACCTAATATTAGGAATAAGAAAGCTAATTTCTGCAGAAGTTGTCCTTAGTATCGCTTCATGCAATGCCGTAGGCAATACGGGGCCACTGAACCCAACTGAGAAGTGAAGGGAGCTGAACGCAGTGCGGTCATCTTTTCAAAATTCCTTCAGAAGCGAGGTTGTAAGCGTCTAACCAGAGAAAATTCTGAAGCAAAACAGTTGTTAACATATTCTCTCCTGACCTTGATGTATGCTTTACATTTTCCATCAGCCAGAAGTTATTCTGGGTCATTTTCAGGCCCAGCGAGATCAATAGGTCTTTCCATTAATAGCAAAATAAATGGAAATGAAAACTGCGGATAAATCTTTTAAGGGAATGAATCTGGTAAGATCACTCAAAAAGCAAACCAACAAAAGCCAGCATGAATCAGGAAACTTGTTATTTTTCCCAGTTCTGCCCCAGTTCTGTGAAGCTGAACAAAAAATATGTTTTCCCAGGGCTTCGGTTTTTTACACTATGAAATGGATATAGAAAGTCTAGACTTTGCCAGGATACACACGCTCTGGAAACAAGAGGTTCCCTAGATCCCACCCAAATCCTGGTTTGATGTTGCGTGCCTCGGGCTTCCAATTCAGGGTTATCTATACATAGACTCTTTCAACAAATGAGTATCACAAAAACTGGTCAATTAGCTCTGGAGAACACAATAAAGTAGAGAAACTTGAGGGGGTCTCTCCTACTTTAAAACTACCCCACACAGTAAGAATAAAGAATGAGTAATGAGGTGAGACCGTTGCTGTGACTAACAGATGCAGTGTAAGGAACATTAGTTACTGGGGGTAAATTTGGATTCTAGCTGCGCATGAGAGTCAACCCTGACTTCCTCATGTGTGATAAAGAGAGTATGAGACAAGCTTCTGAAAGAACTGACTGGTCATTCCTGAGTTGAAGTGCTGTACAGGCTTAGACAGGCTGCAGAAGAAAAAGCATTTCCTCCTGCAACTCTGAGGCCAAAGGCCAGGCCTACAGGGACACTGGACCTGAGGGGTAAGGATGATACAAACATGCCTGCATTTCTGTGTGTGGCCCACTCAGACCCAGGAAGATGGTCAGAGGGAGATGCAGTTACGAAGGGAGGGAAAGCAGCCATGCTGTTTCTGTAGAGGAGGCACAGAGGAGATTTAATCCTGGACCTTCACTGTGAAGCTCTGTAGTTTCCATGACAACAAGATCAAGCACATTAAGATGCAAAACAATAACACCATGAGGAAATACTTGATTAAAAAAAAAACTTTTGGCTCAAAATTCAGTAGCAAATTCCACTTCCTCTCCACACACAGATCTTCAGCATTCAGACAATATATTCCAGAGATTAGGGAAGTCTAGGTAGGTAGAAATTATGTATACTTATGGCAAAAAGACAAAACTAAAGGGAAAGAATTAGCTGTAAAACAAGATGAATAATATATTACAGAATTTGAATTATGTCAGGAAATAGAGGAAGAAAGTGATGAGGAGAGTATTTTTCAATATTAACAAAAGCCAAGTGGCTTTATGACTCTTGTAAAAAGACATTTTGCAAAGAAGTATAGGACATGTGAACAAAAGGTTAAAATAAAATGTCAACATTCAGTAATAATAGGAAAGAAAGATTAAAAAGCTGCAGAGAACAAGCAATTTATAGTCAAGAATAGAAAAGCTTTACTTAAAGTACAGGTATAAAAATTCCCACACAGCAGAAGAGAAAAAACATCATGAAAGGAAGAATTGATCCTTAAAATTTCTATATTTCTACCTATCAAGAGATAAGTTTTGAAAAACCACAGAGCAAACCACAGTTTGGCAAAAAATATTAGTAACATGTGTGTCATGAGTACTTCTGCTATTATACATCAATAATACAGACAATACAATTTCTGAAAAGGGGCAAAAATCTTGAACCAATACCTCACATACAGGAAAAGAACATTTCAAGTAAATATGTAAGAAGTCGCACAATGTTATGAGCCATTTGGGAGGTAAAAATTAGAATCGTTATTTTAATTCCCATGCCGCTTACAGTGTGAGGTACTATTATACCTGCCAGGAAGGCTAAAGTACAATAAGGAGGACTGAGAGCCAAGGCCGGGGAAAATGTGGGGTCGTGTTTACTCTTACTCCCGCTGCTCGCACCGGAGCTAGCGCGGCCGCTTGAGAGCACGCTGTAGCAGTGTCCTTAGTGATGAAAATGCATCTGGTCTGCAGTCCATGCAGATGCTGGGCCTGGACAGCGCCCACTGAGAACTCAGCCCACAGTGAAGAAGAGCCAGGGCTGGATGAGTCATAGTCCTCTCGGTGGTTCCTGCTCTTAGAACTTAAGGCCTTTTGGTTTTCTTAGCTCATTGGCATCGTGGAGCACAGAGGACTCATTCCTGCCTCCTTATTGTCTTCTGTGGGGATCTCTGTCCCACAGGACATGTGACTGTTACACAGCAAATGGTGGCGTGACCTGGGTGTAGCACCTGGGCCTATCCCTAAGCTGCAGTTGCCCGGTAGTAACAGTAAAAGGCAGACTGGAAGTAGGGAGCTGTATGACTAAAACATGGTCCTGGCTTGCAGACTTGGCAAGAGAGGAGCTCGGGTGTTCGGGGCAAATTACCAGGGAAAGCTGAGCACAGCTGGGTATACGGTTCGCAGAGCCTGGGAGAACCAGACAGTCACTGGGGGAAGTAGGAGGGAAGAAGTTACTTGTGATAACCTAGGAAGTACAAAAGGCACTCGCCACGCTTGTTGCTCCAGGCAAGGAGATTTCCAAGGAGAATGTTGAAGGTGCCTCTGGATCTCATCCAGGTGCCTGTTCTAAAGGGAAGAGAGAGAGACTTCGCTTTAAATTTGGAAGAAAAGTGTTTAGAGTAAGTGTTTTTCCTTCCTATCCAAGTGAGAAAGCCCTGTGGACAAAGACTAAATCTAAACTGGACAGTCTGTTACCCTACTGAGAAGCAAAAATGGACACAGCAGAAGTGCTGCCTACTGACCTTGAAACTTGGCCTGGAGACCTGAACCGCATCTGTCCTGGTGCCGGACATGGACCTCAGCAGGTCTGTGCTTCCAGATGGAAGAGCCGAATGCTCCAGTGAGGCTATGCTCTGTAGAGGCAAAGATCCCACAGAAACGCCCAGGTCTCAGCTCATGGCCATGCTGAGGGGCCACCTGCGCCCAGCTCACCCGCCAGGCACAGGCATGAAGGCGCTTGCAGGTGGCTCCAGGCTTGGCCTTAGAGTTGTGCTCGGGGCTGTAACCTCTGCAGATGTTCCAGATGATGTGGAGTGGACAAGAGCCAGCCCCACCCTGTGTCTGCCAACTCGCCCCGAAGCCCATGAGCAGGATGAAGTGACGGTTTTACGCTACTGAATTTGAGGAGTGGTTTGTAGGACAGCAATGGTAACAAAACCAGTACAGAAGGTGAAATTGTCCATTGTATCTAAGTTGTCAAACTGGCTGGCCTAAAAACACTCATAGTGCGCTGTTAACATCTGTGGTGGTAGCTCTTCCTCTCCGGTGCTGGGGTTCGTCTTCCCTTTGTAGCTTCTAGAATATAACCAGCAAGTTCTAAATTTCGTTCATCTTTACAAAGAACCAGCTTTTGGACTGGTTAATTTTCTTTACTATCAGTATTTTCTTTTACTGTGTTGATTTCTTCCCTTTCTTTGTTATTTCTGCCAACCTATTAAGTTTTGGTTAATTTTGCTCTCTTTTTTCTGGCTTTGGGAACTGAGACTCGAAGTCGTTGAACTCATATACTTTTTGCCTTTCAACACAAGCATGTACAACTGTCCGTCTCCTGCTAAGGACTGCTTTAGGTGCAACCCCTAAATTTTGACAACTTGTATTGCAGTGCAGTGCTTACTTTTGTAGTCAATTGCAAGTTCAATTTTACTGCAATGAATTTTTATTTTGGGCCATTTTTGTTTTTATCGAACGCTCTCTCAGGCAAAGAAAACGAATATATCCACCCAACATCTCCTGTGGTACAGTGATGTCTGAAATACTTGCTATCTAATTTCCACTTCATGATAATTTTACTGTAATGGGAACATATTTTAAAATAGCATTTTTTACTATAAAATAAGTTGAGAATTATTCTAGAAGCAGTGGGATGTTCTGTCTCATCACATCACCGAGTCTCCCTTTAAAAGGGATGAGAAAAAGCAGGTACATTAGTGTTAGCAGAGACAAATGACAGGTGAGAACAGCTGGTCCCGCAGTGCCCTTGTAACATAAGGTCCTTCATTTTCTCATTGACCAGTGAGTCCAGGCGCTTCAGCTACCCTGTCAAGTACAGGAGTGCCTGTGATTTGCTCCAGCCAGGAAAGAAACAGCAGTGAGGGTTCAGCTCGTCAAGAAGCAATATTCAGGGTCTAGCAGTGTATTTGTTTTTTTGTTAAAATGACTGTAAAGCAGGTATTTTGATGTGGAAAAGGGTCTTTAATTTATATTAATTTTTATAAAAGTCCTTTATCTACAAATCCAATATTTTATATAACTTACACAAGATGCGTATATGAGTTGACAGCACTTGGTGGTTGCGTGTAGAGGAGGGTATCCAGAGAGAAAGAGGTGCAAGCTGTCACACGCCTGTAACCGTGGAGGAGGTGGTGTCATTTGCTACAGAGATCACGACAAGAAGAGTGAGTCTGAGTGCCGGGAGTAGATAGCATGAGGTAAGTTTTGGGTAAATGGAGCATAAAATGCCTGTAAGGTTTTTACATGCAGGGATTTGATGGAACAGTCTGGTACAGCCTGAGCTACTGTCTATACCCTGTGGACAGTTTATCTCTATTTACACATCACACTGTTTCACATTCGGTATTGGGCCATCCTGTATTGCTCTTTGCTTTAACTAGTCAAAAGCACAAAACTGTTCAGTGTGTGCTCCTATGAAATGCCAAGTAGGGTTGCGGATACAGCTCAGCGGCACAGCGCCTGCCTGACAAGTGCAAAGTTCTGAGTTTGATTCTGGTATCAAAAAAAAAAAAAAAAAAAAAGAGCATTGCAAAGTAACTCAGGCCAGTCCTAGTGAGATAGTATTATGTATGTTGAATTGAGTCAAGGAGCCGAGGCCACATCTATAGGTTGGAATCTACAGATGACTCACAGCAGGTCAGCAGAGCATTCTGCCCATTTGCCTCCCAGCCGGCCCTGGAGACTATTCAGGAAGAAAGGCAGGTCCGCTGCAGCCGTAGGACCACAGTATCTAGGAGGACAGCAGCTTGAGATGCCCACCGACTCAGCAACAACCTGAGCATGCCCACAGGTCAGATCTAGGGTCCACTTGGTGGACAGAGGCCCTCTCTACGTACCCTTCCAGCCTCACAGGCTTATGATGGATTCCTTTCTCACGCAGAGGAAGAGCCAGTTTCTTCTGAACTGAAGTAGATCCCAAGGAGCCCCCGCCACGTGTGCCCCGGTGACCATTTCCATCTTCTGTCCCCTCCGCCTTTCAGCAGCGCACTTCCTCCACCAGGCTCCTTCGCGGCCCTCGCTCCAGCCTCACTTGGGCCGTTTCGGGCCTCTGCACCTCATTCCCTCTGCCTGCCACTCTCTCCTTTGCGGCTCTTCCACCCTCACTACACTGACTTCGCCTTGCCCGGTGCCCCTTATGGAAGGTGCCCCTTATCGCCTTGCCCGGTGCCCCTGACTGTGTGCACTGTGCTCCCCGTTTCCCCTGCCCGGCCTTTATTCATCTTTATATCCACTGATGTGCATGTGCTGATCACCTCCTTCTGCTGACGGCTGAGGTCTTTAGGGACAAAGATCTGCTTTGCTCATTGTTATGCTACTGGTGCAGGTAACAAATCCTGGACCCAGTAGGTGATAGTGCACATCTACCGAATGAGCGAGCGGACTCCCGGGGACCACAGGATGAAGTTGCCAGGCAGCCTAAGAACCATTGAATGCTCCTCCTGGCTTTGGAATGCTCACTCTGATTTGTGTTGTTTTCATAAAAGGTTTCAAAGTTTACATAACCATTCAGTTTTTGTTTTCCTTTTGCTCTTTGGATCCTGTTTTATTGATTTACTTTTTGTCATTGCAAGAAGTGTCTGTGAGTCTTTTCTCTGAACCAATACTCAGGCCTTTTATTTCTTGAGGACCTCACAGATTATCCCCATTTATACCGTTCATGTCTCCAGCATTTGTGCTCCAGTACTAGCTTATAAATACAAATTCCTCAACTCATTTAAAGAAAATGGTCACTTGGAAAAAAAAAATTCATGCCTCGGTTTGTGTAATTCTAGAGAAAAGCCAGCAGGTGGCGCTATTGCAACAATTTCCCAATTCTTGGTTTTCACCCCAGTGGCACAATAACATTGTCAGAGAAATACGAAGAATTTCTAGAGCAATGGGCGCCTTTTCTAGGTTTCTGCGTCAGGCTAAGGAAAGGATCACTCCTCTTTCTGTTTCTTACTCTTCCTGGTAATTGCCTAAGAGGTCTGCCTCACAGAAAGCCTAGGGCAGAGCAAGGATCTCATCGCCTCCAGAAAGGATCAGGCAGGCCCCTGCAGTTTAAGGAAATGCCAGCTCAGGGTCAGTCTCAGTTGCTTTTCGATGGGGTTGTCACCTTTAAAAGCCATCTATTCAGGGGGCACTCTGCTGCTGCTACTTTAAAATTCGTAATTTATGCCTCACTCTTGATACTCTGGAAAAACCATACACTAATAAGAATTTAAAATACTACAAGGCAATGTAGTTCGCATAATTCCACCAAGGATACTTTTTAAAAAGATAAAAGTCTTGATAATACTCTGAGGGACATGTATGAGAAAAGAGTTTCTAAACTAGAAACCCCCAAACGTGGTCCTAAAGTTCTGTCCTGTAGGAAACAGCTCTGCCGTGGTTTGAATGCGGCCCCCAGGCTCATGTGCTGGACACTGAAAAGTGAGTCTGTCCTGTCCTGCTGTGTTCACCTGTCTTGGTCTCTCACTTCCTACCATGGGCTGATGCAGCTGGGAGGGCCTCATTGATGACAGCACCGTGCTGGGCTTACCAGCCCTTTAGAGCCATGGCCAAAATAACTACCTATTCTTTGTAGGTTATTCAGGCTCGGGAATTCTGTCACCGTAGTAGACACAGACTCAGATGAGCACAGGCACTTACACGGGAGCACAGCTACGACTTCTGCCTTCAGATGTAGAGACCTCGTGGGGCAGGGAAAATGCGCACTCTCTGAAGGCAGACAGACTAACGTTTCTATTCTCACTTTACTGTTGTTTAACTATTTGACTTGGAATAATAGCAACTGAGCCTGTCTGATACCCAGTGTCCTGTACAAAACCAACAAGGAAGCTATTTTTCAGAGCAGCTGCAAGTACTAAAAGCTCAAGGATCTATTACCACACTGGTTTTTTAGCCTTTCTCACAAATGTACATCATGTACTTCTCGAATGATGCCCTAAGCCAGAAGCCCCAACCTTATCTTGTTTGAGAAGTCAACTGGTGGAAACTTCTCACAAAGGATCAGATCGAACTAATTTGGATAGGATTAGAAGAGAGGAATTACTGCCTATTCAAATAAGCACAGGGACAGGCCTAGCAATAAGATGCCAGTGATGGTTGGTTTGCTTGAATACTCAAACCATCCCAGCCAGTCCGGTAGACTCAGCTATGTAGACTGACCAAGGACTGCAATGATGAGCCAAAGACCTTGGGTGTCAACCAAGATTATCACAGAGTTCATGCACTTCATTTAGAGGAATTCACCGCTGGCACCTCACAAGTGGATCTCAGGTATTAAAGGACCTGCTTTATGGGCATGAAAACCAGGAAGAGCAATCAACAATGAAAGGACCAATGAAAACTTGCAGAGATAAATATCTTGAAGCAACAAAAAGTCAATGCTCCCAGCCCACAAGTGAAGGACAAAACGAAAATATAATCTAAAAACAAGGGGTAAGAAACCCCATAGCCTGGCACGCAAATACCATTTCAGTCCAACCCGCTTGGTCAGCACAGGGAGCCTTTGTGCACAGCAGCTCACCACGGGTGTGCAGGAGGAGGACCCCAGTTAGAGTGGTATGTGACACATTTTGCGTCATATTTTAAAAATGTTTAGGGTTATAAGTGCTAAGTTGCGTTTATTTGATAATTCAGCTTAATGAAACACTTCCTCTCTCTGATAATACTGAAACTTTACAGCTTTTAGTTTATAGAAATAATAGTATCAGAAAAACATTATAGATTTTTCAGTTGCACATTCAAAACTCCGGACTCTTTCACTCATTCATTTTTATATTAATTTAATGCTTGCTGACTTTGTGAGGTGCATGTGAGGCAGCGGTCAGGATGCACTGTGAGGTCTGGTCTTTGTGTTTCATGCAGTCCTTTTTCCTGTGGAGAGAAAGGTGTCCGTGCTGCTGTAATGTATGCCAGACTCTGCGGTACTTTCATATTCCTTGGGATGACAACTTGGCAAACTGAGAAAGCACAAATTAGCTAGAAAATCCCATTACCCCCTACCTTCTCTTCCATAATCCATGCGACAGATGAGAAAATGCAGTTATAGCCCACTGCAAATCCATGCCTCAAAGTAATACACAGAGATTCAAGGAAAATACATATTTACCCAGTAAAAAAAACATGTAAATATCCATTATTTTCTAAAAGGGATAGTCTTAAAGACAGATATTAAATGACTTTCTAATAAAAATATGAGAATGCTTATCCTTCTGCTGGTTCTAAGTGTTCCATTTCAAATATTTATAACGCTTCGCTGGAAATCCGAAGTCACAACAGCCAAGGCTGCATGTAGCCCAAGAGGCGCCCTATCTGGATGACATAGGAGAACGCAAATCCAGGCTCAGCTGCAGAGTTTTCTCCCCATCCTTTTTCTAGCCTGAACCGTGACTCCTACATTTCTGGAGGGCTCCAGAACAGACATGAACATTCTGAGTTGTCAGCGCTGAGCGCTGCTTCCCTCAAGGGTGACTGTGATCGTTTGTTGCGTCTCACTTTGGTGAAAATGCTTTTTTGGTTAGTGCTCTGTTCTCTTGAAATAGATTTTTGTAATGGCTGAAAACCTCGGGGAAATTGTGTCGCTGAGCCAGTGCGCATTTCATGAACATGGAATCTGCATCAGTAGGAGAGTCAGATGTGAGCAAATGCGGAGCCACTTCCCCCGGAGAGGTTTGGCATCTCAGACTTGACCAACGAGGGAGTTCGCATTCGTGATCCAGAAGACAGTGACCTCTCGAGATGTGTGTGAGACCCTTCCATGAAGACTCCGTTTTCCTGGCTGGTGGTTTATTGCTTCCCTGCCTTACACCAGTGGCCTCGAGAATATATTCCAGCACCTGACTTCTGAGGAGGCCTCACAGCCACCTCCTGATGAGGGATGAGCTGCCATTCCATATTTAAGTGCCTCTTCCAAAGTCGTTGGATAACAAAGTGGGGCTTAAATTGTTCAGTGTGACCCAGGCCATTGCTGTGAGTCTGGTCTGACTCATATCAAATTGCTTTATGTCTTGATTTGCCAAAACCTCAAAAATTAATATTTATTAAATTTTCTAAAATACCAGCAATATCATTTGACTTCAGCACAAAGTAACAAAATGTATATTAAAAATGAAATAACTTTTATCCTGACCTCCTAACCTTCAGTCTAAAGAAGTTTAGAAAATAAGTAAGGTAAAAATAGCTGACGTCTGTATAAACTTCTTTTAAAATATCTACTCTTGGGGTTGGGATATATCTCAATAGTAGAGCACTTGCCTCACATGCACGAAGCCCTGGGTTTGGTCCCCAACACTACTGAGGAAAACAAAGTAAACCAAAAATAACAAGATAAATGAAAATCTTACCCTTGGATACAGCAAATATATTCCCTTTTCATGCAATATCATATGACTTCCAAATACTTTCTCTAAGATCTCTGAAGATGAAAAAATAATTTAACTTAGTACATTTTTGTAAGGCAAAAAATAGTAATCACACTTCTCTAGTGGCCAGTTATAGAGAGTGACGTTAAAAACTTTGAATTATACAACTGTTCACTCTCCCCCTCTCTTCCCTCTCTTCTCTCGTTCCAAACTTCTGCTACACTTTAGATAAATATTTTTGTCTCAAAAATGTATACACGCTGAAAAATCATGGTGAAGCCATTCCTCTAGAGGGCGGTATGACCGTTTCAGCTGACATCTGAGAAGTCAGCCTGCAGAAAATAGGACGGATAAAATCAAACGCTGTTAAAGAACCAGAGGGTAATGCCGCATCTATTCCTCATTTGCTTTCTTTTTCTCACTCTTAGGAAAAAGCCATGATCAGAACATCTCATAAGAGGACCCTACAGAAATGAAAGGGGGCATTTTGTCAGCAGAGTTGCAAAGGGAAGCTCAAAGATGAGGAAAACATTTTAAAAGAAACACATTGCTCCAAGCACAGTCAGACGCCACTGTCTCCACACAGTTCTTACCAGCTAGCTCTCAAGTTTAAATCTAGGGCTCTTGTAAGCACTCCTAGGACCTCCTGTATCTCTCCTACCTTTTATTGCTCACACTGAACTGGTCTTTCTCATGCTTCACAATAAGCTTCATGAGAGTCTCTGCCAGCGTTGTAAGTTCAAAGCCTATTAGAGCATTGTGCACACAGAAGCTTCTCAGTAAACAGTTTATGAAGGAAGGAAGAAGGTAATGAATGCCCGCCTGTCGTTATCCACAGACATGCTCTTGGACAATTGCGAGGCATCTGGAGAGCATTTCTGGAGCAAGAAGCTAAAATTTCTGTGTTCAGTACATTAAGAATGTTTTCAAATGCATTACTGAGTTGGCAGCAGAGTAAGTATGATTCCAGACGTTCAGAAAAGATGAAAATGCTCAAATCCAGAAAGCAATAGTGTGGCTGAAGCTGCTCTTCTTCCCTCTGCACCTTCTGGTCCCTGGTGGTCCAGAGCTTGGACTTCAAGGGACCTTGTGCACAGAGGAAAAAGACCAAGCCCTACAGTTTAACTGGGAAGTTCAGATCACAGACTCATGGAAACCAGGGCGAAAGTATGAAAGGAGATGGTGAAGCTGCTTGTTGGTTTGTTGGTTGTTTTTGATTCTATGTGAGGGAGAAAATAAAAATTATGCGTCTTTCCCCTGAAAGTCATAGGTCACTAGTTTAAAATTGGATTCAGCTGACTTACAAAAACAAATGCACATCTTTTCTGGGCAAAACATCTAAAGCCAAGCTCAAAATCAAACAAAAACAAAACAACATAAAATAGCAGTATCCCCAGGGACTGGATCTCACAATTTTTAAAAAATCTATTTCACTGAAATGTAGGTGTTTCAAATAAATTATATAGACCACAAAAGTAGTGATTTAATGTTAGAAAATCAAAGGTAGTAAAGCATGATACATAAGTAACAGAGTATCAAAAATAACCAGGAAGTTTTGATAACAAAACAGTCTCAAATAGAAAGCAGTGACAGTGATGAGAGACCCAGCGGGTGAACGCTGCAGATTAAGGTGAAGAGCAAAATGCTGGACCAAAAAGAAGTCTCAAGGAAACTGCTTAGCATGCAGGACAGTAAGATGCACAGATGGAAAACAGACGAAGATAAAATAGGAAGAGATAATAGGGCCTAATATACCTATAATTATAGTTTCAGAAGAGGAAAAATAGCTATGTTGAAGAAGCAATATTTGAAGAGTGAGTGACTCAGGATTTTTCAGAATCAGTGAAAAACCTCACTCTTGAGTTTTAAGAAAAGGTAACAAATGCCATGCATAGCAGTAAAGGAAATCCACTTCCTATTCCACCAGTGGGAGAGCAAAGGCGGAGTTGACCTTAGACACAGCAGGCCAGGGGCAGTGATAAAAGTATTAGGGGGACCTTTACTTTTTATGCAAAAGAGAATACCCCTTGTGGCTGGAATCACCACAACAGCCTTAGAAGTCAGACGATGGTGGGCTCATATCTGCAACAAACTAAGAAAAAACGAATCCTCATCCTAGATGTTTATAAAAAATATAACCATCATTGAACAATGAGGATGAAATGGAGGTAGTTCCAGGCCAAAGATAGAGAGCCACATTGCAAGAGGGACTGTCCTTTCCAGTTTGGCTTAAAACAACCCATTGATTCTTCTGCCGGCTCTTCCTGCTTTACTGTGCTAGAAGAACCAGAGGGAGAAAATGAGAGGGCCCCCTTGGCCTGCCGGAAGCAGCCAGGCAACTACTTCATGCAGGGAATGGATGTGGCCTGTAATGGGAGGCAGCCTGGCAGAGTTGTCAGTACATGTCCGTGTGCATTTAAACACAGTAACAGGGCTAGGGGTTAGCTCAGTACATGCCCGTGTGCATTTAAACACAGTAGCAGGGCTAGGGGTTAGCTCAGGAGTAGAGTGCTCGCCTACCTTGTGCAAGGCTCTGGGTTCAATCTCTGACACCTCAAAACAACAATAATGAAGTGGAATGAGAGCAGGGCTATGGGAGAAGTGCCCTTGCCTCACGCAGTCACTGCTTTGCAAAGCAGCGCTGGGCTCACACCGCCTACCTGGGGCTTTGGATCCAGGTCCTTTCAAGGCTAAGTGGATGTTCAGAAGATACCTCCCTGTGACATGCTGAAGAGAATGCACGGAGAAAGGGTGCTTACAGGGTTTTGGCATGGAGCTCTCCATCTATTAATTTTCTTTTGCTATCTAGCAATATTGTCATCAAACCAACACCCTTTTATAACTAGACTCTGGGAGTCTGAGCTGAGTTTAGCTCCAACCTTTGCAAAGCCGTAATCAACTGTTGCCTGTTGCTTGAGGTAGGGAGATTGGTCTCATCCAGGGCACAAGTACAGAAAGGTCCACTTCAAAGTTCACTCTAATTATCTGGAATTATTTCAAATTCAGTTCCTAATGGTTGTAGGGCTGAGGGCTTCAGTTTCTCACATCTTATCAGTGGGAAGCCTCTTGCAGCTCTGAGGAATTACCTGATGCTCCTTGCCGGTGAGGTTTCCCACACATGATTTCTAGGACATCTCACGCACAAGGGAGAAACTTCAGCAAGATGGTTGCTGTACAGGCTCGTAGTCTTAAACCCATCATCCCAGGCATCTTATCACATTTGCTGCATCCCTGAGGTTAGGAGAAAGCCATATGTCATGTCCACACCGAAGGCGAGGAGACCTTGCAACTCTAGGAACATCAAGAGGCGGGAATCACAGAAGAGAGGGCATATTACCTCATGCTCCCCGCCTCAAGCACCATTAAAGTCTCCTCTTCCTAACCAATCCCAGGAGTTCTTTAGGATTAACTCTCTCCTATGCATTCCCTGAGAGAGTAACCGATAACTCAGAAGAAAAAGAACTCAGTAGCCCAGGAAAAAGAACTCGGTAGCCCAAGTCTTAAGGCAGCTAAGAAACATAACCATTGCAAAAGAAATTGTTTCCAAATGGACAAAAAATGAAGAAGCTGGTTACTGAAAGAATCTCTGGAGAGACTTCTAGAATAGAATTCCAGAAGGAAAGTAATACCAGAAGGGAAGTATGACAGAACCTACGGATAGGATCTATGTTGGTCAGCCTTCTGGGACAGCAAGTTGGCTGGACGAATATGAAGAAAAACCGGAGACTTGCAGTATTCTCACCTTATTTCAGGGGATGTGTTCAAAGGCCCTCCCTGGCTGGCTAAGACTGAAGATAGCAATGACTTCTCGATATACTGTGCTGTGTATGTTTTTACCTGTACACACATGACCGTGATAAAGTTTAGTTTATGAATTAGGCACAGCAAAAGAATAACAACCAATAATAATGGAACACTTAAAATAGTAGATTATATAAAAATTATGTGAATGTGACTTCTCTCTTTTCTGTTTTAGTTAAGATTTCCTAGGGGAACAGAATCAGTGGAGAAGTATGCATAGTTATGAAGGGGATTTATTAAGTAGCTCATAGGATCAGAGACACAGCATGCATGATGGCCATCTGCACATGGAGAGCCAAAGCATCCAATAGCTACTCAGCCCAAGACCAAAACAGGAGAGTAAGAGGGACCAAGGAGGCAGCACCAATCCAGAGCCAAAGGCACGGGACCCACTGTAGGGTCATCGGGGGGAGTCTACTTCCAAGGCTGAAGAAGCTGGAGCCCTGGGTTCCAGTGTCCAAAGGCAGCAGCAGCAAGGGACACACCCACCCGAGAGGCCCAGAGCGCTTTAAAACTGGTGCACTTCCTGCTTCTTTCCCTTTTTAGTCCACCCAGCTACCGGCCTATTAGTTGGTGCCACCCATACCCAGGGTGGGCCTTCCACGTTCAGTTTGCTGGCCTCCATGTCAATCATCCACAGACACACCCAGATCTGTGCTTTAACAGTTCTTACTCTAGTCAAGCTGACATATGACAATTAGTAGTCACACTTCATCTTAATTCTGTCTCACAGTATTGAAGTTCTCACTGTGCCATAGTTACAGTTTCAGATCATGTGTGATCACGGATACCTGGAATCAATGAAAGTGAACCATGTGTAAGCGTAAGAAGCTACTGCACTGTGAAAAAGCTAAATCCCAGTCTTACGCTGCTTTTAAACAGTACTTCTAAACCATAAGAATACTGAATGACAAGGCATGATGGAGACATAATTAATTTTTCCAAAAAGCTGTTTATAATCCACGTTAATACCAAGTCAAATAGAGGAGAAAAAAAGAGCCAAAGACAGTCACTGAATATTGCGAAGAGATTTACATAATTCAGTTCTAAACTTACATAAACTGAAAACTGAATTTTGAAATATATAAGAAAAATGTACATGACCACATGAATAAATTGACGAATTCTCCTTTAATGATACCTATCTGAGTAACTAAGAGATAAAGCGGAGAATCCAGAAGGATATTGCAGATTTAAGTGGCAGAATTAATAAGTTTGATGGTATGTACTTAGAAAAATGTCATATCGAGAAGGTGGGGCATACAATTGTCTTCAAGTGTGCAAAATATTAGAAAACTGAAAATGCACTAAACAATGATCTAATTTGCAACACATTTCAAAGTGTCGGTAGCTGATAGACTACACTCTCTTACTACAGTGTAATTAGTTTGAAGTTAACCACAAAAAATATAACTGAAAAGTCTATACATCTACCATGTATAAAATATGGCCTTAATTAACTCACTGGTCAAATTCATACAAATTAAAGTCAAAAGAAATGAGTAATAATGATAATGCACATGACAGCTTGGGAAAGTTTTATCAGAGAAATACTGGTTACCTACCATGTTCAACATAGAAAAGGATGTTTGTTCATTAAGCATCCACCTTAAGAGGCGAGGGACAGTGGAAAGCTTTCCCTCCTGAAAGGCTGGAGGAAAGGGATACTAACGCTACTACTAGAATTGAAGAAACTACTTAGTTTCTTTAAGTAACATTTCTCTCCCTCTCCCCCCCACTCTCTCTCCCTCTCCCTCTCCCTCTCCCTCCCTGTCTCTCTCTCACTTTCACTCAGAATAGTAGGACTGAAAATGGTTCTTTGACAAGACTAATACAATTTGGAAGCATCCAGAAATACTACAAATGGAGAAAGAGAGCAGCCAAATAAACATATTGAGAATATAAAAAGAAGACAGACAGAGCTGAGGTTACAAAGATAACGGAACTATTACAAAGAAAAGCCACTGAATTTAAACTTCACAAGGAAAAGGTCCTTTAAAAATCTCGTAAGAGGCAGATAGAAAACCTCAATGGTTCCAGAATGTTATTAAGTGGGATTATAAAAATTACTGCCATTGAATATTTATTTTTATATCTTTCCAGAAAAATAAAAAAACACCCAAATATTTATCAACAAGTTATACTAAATGTTTAGAGAAAAAATATCTGTTTAACAAATTTTTCAGAGAATATATAAGAAAGATTCCTATTTTTCATTTCATGATATCTTAGAGGTCCCATTCAACCCAGCTATTCCTCTACTGGGTATCTTTCCAAAAAAGTTGACAATATCACACCACAGTGATATATGTGCACCCATGTTTATAGCAGCACAATTGGTAATAGCAAAATCTTGGAAACAACCCAAATGTCCATTGACTGAGGAATGAATAAAAAAGATGTGGCATTTTTATACAACAGAGTACAACTCAGTCATAACGAAGAATAGACTTGAGACTTTTATAGGTAAATGGATGCAACTTGAGACCATACTTACAAGTGAAATAAACCAGATGCACATGTGTAAACATCATATTGTCTCCCTGGTGTGAAAAACTGAGAGAATAAATAAGATCTAAAGTGGGCAGGGATTTAGCTCAGTGGCGCAACTCTTGCCTGGCATGGGTGAGGTCCTGTGTTCAATCCTCAGTCAAAAGTAGGCCTAGAATGTAAAATAAATATTGTGAAATGGGAAGAAATTATTTAAAAGAGGAACTAGGATGGGGGAAAGGGGAAAGGAAAGAAGTAAAAAGGAAGAAAATGCAAGTTAGCTATATAATTCTTGTCTAATTCATTGAAAAGGAAGATACATGTTAATGTTGATTGGAGAATATTTTATGCCCATATCTTGTACTCTGAGTTACTATTTTGAAGATGACAATATGCAATGTATTAATTCTTATTATTCTCTTATGTTATGAAATTGTTTTATATTTCCATAAAATTAAATTAAATTAAATTTTAAAATCTCCTAAAAGGACACTGAATATTTCCAATACAAGAAATGATTAATATATAAGGTGATGGATATGATAATTATCTTGGTTTGATCATCATACATTACATTCACCTATCAAAATATCATACATCACTATACTCAATAGTGTCCAATGAATAAGTGAAATTATTATGTGTCATTGTCATGGTTGATACGTTGTGTCAACTTGGGGAGTCCAGAGGTCTGGCTGAGTGACTCAGCAGGAAGCCAGGGTGCTCACTTTGTACACATCTTGAGCCTGTGGAGGAGGCGGGCATGGAGACTTTGACAACTCAAGAGATGGACTAAATGCTTTTGGCATAATGAGATAGACATGAAACTGTTGGGGACCAGAAGCAAAATGTAGGTTACATCTAAATGTTCCCTCAAAGTTTCAATATCCTTAGGCAGGGCTTTGGAAGGAGACTGGATTACATATGCATTTTACTCATCAGTGGATCCGTAAATACACTGTCAGGACCATGGCTGAGAGTGAGGTTAGGAGGGGGATTGGTTGCAGGTGGGCCAGTGGGGGTGTGATCTGAAAGGATACATTCTCATTCCTTGCACATCCTTTCCATCTCTGATTCCTGGCTGACATAAATCAGTGTTCTTCCACCATGGCCCTCTGCCATGCCATTTCATGCCATCTCTGCCTTGGAGCCAGCCAGTCATGACCTGAATCCTCTGCAGCTGTGAACCTAAAGATATCCCTCTCCTTTAAGCTGTGGGTGTGAAGTGTTTTATTCCAATGATGAGAAGTGACTAACACAGCAAATAACATGCAGATTCTATGTAATACAATGCATAATCCACATTTTATACACATATATAACATTTATTATCTATTTGCACTGTGGAGAATAATAAAGAATAGAAAGCATGAATGGTAACTAGGAATGAATTGCAACTCAAACTTTTAAAAATTTAAATACCACATTAAGGAAAAGCCTCTACTGAGGAGGTGACACATGAACAAGGCCTGAAGGTGAGGAAGTAAACGTGAAGGTCAGTTGGGCATCAGCACCCCTCACAATAGAAATAGTTCCTGACCATTGGAAGTTATCACTCTCTCCCTCGGCTGAGAGACGGCAGCACGGTAGAGAGGCGAGTTCTGCATTCACTGGCTTCCCCGCTGCTGTGAACAAACACCCAACACAGTAGTTTAACGAGGTCAGATTCATTTGGCCTCATGTGTTCAGAGGGTTCTGTCCATAGCTAGCTGGCTGGCTCCGAGGCAGAAATATTACAGTGGCAGGGTGAGATTGAGCAAAGCTACTCTGTCACAGAGGCCATGAAGCAGGACACAGGGGAAGAGCACCAGCAAAAGGCACATCCTGTAAAGGGTCTTCCCTGTGATCCACCTCCACCCGGACCCCAACTCATAACAGCACGTGAGGATTCACTCTCCAATGAGTAGAGTGCTGCCATGATCCAGTACCTCCTGGGAGGCTCTGACTCCAGTCAAACTGATGCTGAAGCTTAACCGTCACAGCATCCTCTAAGGTCTTCTCTCCAGATCTCCAAAATTACCTTCTAGGCAAAAACGATTGGAAATATTTCCAATCTTATTTCAACTGAAGAGTAAGAAATACAACTCCCTGCTGAATGTAATAAAGCCCAGGATAAAAGAGATTTCTTCCTGTAGGTGATTGGAACTTCAGGGACTCAAGGCTGCCACTTAGAATGCATCCTCCATAGGAAAATTTTACTTGTGCCCTCAATCAACTATGTATTATTCTTATAACTCGTACAATTTGTTTGACCATTTGGAGACTCAGTCTCTCATATGAAAGTAGAGATGATTAGTAAGAGCTCACTTTGTAAGATTCCTATGAGGAGTAAAGGGTAATATATGTAAAACAGCATAGTATCTAACACAATGGACTCCTCAAATATTAGATTTTATTTTTATCCACACAAAGTTTTACAGAGTTTGACATATTTTAATATCTTACTTTGTCCTTCAGACATTCGGTAGGGGCATGGGTACTTTTAGTTATTTACTTATTTCCTTTTTGAATAGGTAATAAAAAAAAACTACAAACATTAAAACAACAACAAATAACCCATAAAGTAAAAAAATCTTCTTCTAGATCTTTCTATATTTTTACGAATATATCTATTTTCTTAAAATATATTAATAAATATTACTGAGAACATATTCTTAATTCCTTCCACTTTTATATAAATAATTAAATCATATGTCACTGTCTAAACTTTTTGTTTATCACATAGATATTTATTAACAATCAGGTAACTTTACATCCATTCAAAGGATAAACTTTATTTGATTAGTGGGTTACCTGATACTGAGCCATCTTTGCATTCTTGGGCTAAATCTCCATGTTTAAAACATATTATATTTTCAATATTTTGCTAAATTCTATTTCCTCTTCTAATTTAAAATTCATTGCATTGATAGGCATAAGTGACATTGTCCTGTAGTTTACTTTGAAATCAGATGTCATCACATTTGGAAATAATTTGCCCTTAAAAAAAAGAAATTTTCAAAGTTTTTCTTCTCTTATTATTCTTTAAAGCCATCTAAATACCCGGTCCCGGAAAAAAAAAAAAAAAGCCATCTAAATAACATGACAATTTAACTGCTTTTGAATATTTGGTAAAAATTTCCCTGTGAAAATCATCTGAACCTTATGATTTTGACAGAGTAAGCTGAGTTTGATTCCTAGTTCAAAAGCAAATCTTTTACTTCTTTAATAAATTACTTCCAATTCAATATTTTCTGTAAAATTACAGCACTATCCTTATTTTTAAATTTATTTTGTACGTAATTATGTAAAGTAAGTTCCAATGCTTCATTAAAATTTGCAGTATCATCATTAACTGCGCTTTGATGTCAGAGCACAGAAGACACAGCACCCAGCTCCCGCTGCATGATGGGACTGGGCTCTGAGCCCTTCCCCGCCACACCAATGCAGGAGCACCCAGGTCCTGAAGGGGCACTGAGGTGTGAATGCGTCAGGCACAGGCAGAATCTCCTAAATGATGCTACTGCTGCCTGACAGCATTGTAAGTCCTGTCAGATTTCTTCCCTAAAGATATATTCTGACCATCTTTTCCTGAAATTAAGCAGTCTGAATATAGCTACAAGGACACTTACCAAAATGACAGTTTGTCATATATTGGACTAAAAGAATTGATTTTCTTCTTTCAAATAAAAATGTTAAATTAGAGTCTTGTTTGTTGCAACCTTTGCTAAAGATATTGGGAAGAAGAAATTAAAACTCAATACATCTGGCTGCAAATTTACTTAACATAAAAGCACCCTGCAGAAACATTTGCTGATTCATGCCATCCCTCACTCAGAGTAGAAGGGTTTGCTTCAATCAAAGTCTGATTAAAAATATCAGCAGTACACTCTTCAGAGGCAACATCCTTGGGAACAGGAGATTTATGGCATCAACTGTGATGTATCAATTCATTTCAGTTTTAAGATTGACATAAGAAATTGGTTCCAAGGAGAAAAACTAAATTGCATATCTCTTGTAAGCTAATGAAATGAGTGGTTTTGCTCCACTACCCTGCCAGGCCTTTGGGAAGTCGGTGTCCATGCACACTGGGCTCAGGTAGAGCCTGCTCTCTGGGGACTGCATTTGAAGAAGTGTGGAACATCAGACACCATGAACTGAGCTTGGAGGTGGGCACTAGGACATCCTGCAAGGTTTCTTACCTATCCAGTGTACCTGTAGACCACACCCCTTTGCAGGAGACCACCCTGCTGATCATGCCCAGAGCAGGCTGTAAGCAGAGCAGGCTCTAAGGAGTTAACCCCACCAATTGTTCATTTTAAGAAATGAATCTGGCTAGAGCCCATGAGACTCATAAGAGCACTGCAGATGGCACATGGATTAACCTTTTCCCCCACCAAGGGCCACAACAGAGACCAGTAATACGGTGCATGAAGCTGGTGGCTCTGATGCGAGATCACAAAGCAGCTGAGGACAATGACTCTTCCCAAATTCCTTCCCCAAAATTGTACTTTATTTTACTTGAACTATGAGTTAGTCATTAACCATGACCTGTTCCTAGACTCTTCTGTCCTTGATGCAGGGATGTTTTACCCCTCCTTTACAAGCCCTGCCTGTGTCAGCGTCTTACCCCCAGCAACTATATATGGCCTCCTCTTCCTGCTCCGTATCTTGTATGACCAATAAATAACACAGATCAGGCTGGTTTGGGGTCCCTGTTGTCTCAGCAATGACCATTCCAGTTCCCTGTTTCACTTTTACTTTGTCTCAGAGTTTTTGTTTACAGCTTTGCATCATAGCACCAAACAGGAGATTGGGATCTTGTGGGGGGTCCTTATTAACCCCTGTGTGTGCATCAAGCTCTGGCTCTGTCTGCCGGTCTAGTTCCATGCCCGTAATATAATTTTACCTGTCCCAAGACCTTTGCTGACATTTGCTTCTAGATTAATCTTTTTAGAGATCTCCAGATGGCTGGATTTTTATCATAATTGAAATGCCAGGTCAAAAGACCCCTTCTCAGATACATCTTCCCTGACCACACCCATGGCTGTTTTGAGCAGCAGGCACTTGGCCAGATCTCCATGGGGATGCTAAGGGGGGCAGCCTGGATTCAAGCCGAATGAAGTTGTGTATGTAGGTTAGTGGGTATGAGAATCCTTGATTTTGCAAGGTTTAAATATTTCCAACTGAGAAGTGTTTGTTTTAGGTGTTAAAGAAAGTACTGGTTTCTCAAAAAATTAATCTAATTACTATTTTAAAGCATTAACTGGAAAAGGTTTATACGTCAGAAGAAAAAATCCTTTTTTATTGTACTATTTTTATTACAAACATTTCTAAGTTGATAGTGTATCATATTGCTCATGTAGTTCAAAGGCTTACATTGGAAATGAATTTACACCACTGACAGAGATCTTGACAGAAACATCGAAAGGTGTCTTACACATATATGAGTTCTCTAGGCAAAAATAGCATGGTACTTATATGTAATATTTGATTTTGTAGTAGAATATAGACTACATCATAAAGACCATCTGTCTCTTTTTGGCAATTTTAGTAATCCTGGCACCATGAAAATCATTATGGAATGCCAAAGTAGCCATAGCATCATAGTAGCCATCTAATATAAAAAGAAAATAAGTACATGAGAGAATTAGTGACTTAGCCTCATTGCAGAAATAAACACTAAGTGACTTTAAAGAAGACAGGGTGATGTAAGGAGAGTTTGATTGTGTAAGGAATAAATTCTCAGGCTCAAGAGGAAGCTACCTGGAGTAGATGCATCAGAAAAAGTCCACGGGGTCCTGGTAACACAGTTAGAGTTGCTGAAGGAAGACAAGATGCAGGAGTTGCTCATAAATCAAAAACAGAGGAAGCTGCATGTTCAGGGTTTGCACTTCATATGTGTGTGTATGTTTTTAAAAAATCACATTTTAGCGCTTTTCAATTATAAATTTAAGTATTTATACAACTTCTTATGTTCATTTACTGCTTAAATTTTTTGTATACGTAAAGAGATTATGCATCATGTGCACACAAAGACACCAGAACTCTATGTGTTTGACTTTGTTTCTAGCTGTTAGAAACAGTGAATTGTTGAACTATGAAGCAGAACAAAATTCAACTGTTCCATAAAATTCAGGTTTTCCAAGCTGTCTCTGATCTCTCGTGCAAGTCAGCCAGCCTCAGCCTCAGGTCTGCTTAATGCATTGCAAAGTGCTTACAGAACCTAATTTCTTGTTAACCACTGACTTTATTTTAATGTTTCTATTTGGATCCAAGCTTTTCTTGGTGAATGCAAGACTTTGTGTGTGTGTGTGTGTGTGTGTGTGTGTGTGTGTGTGTGTGGTACCGGGAATTGAACTCACAACCTATGCTTGCCAGGCAGGTACCATGCCATTGAGCTATATTCCTAGCTATATTCCCTAAGTTTATTTTCTTGAGCTTGGCAAAAATCTTCTAGCTAGACAGATTGGATTACAGTATAGAGCCAAAGAAAGATGACAAAGTTAGAAATAAAATGCACCGGTACAATCAGCCTGCACATTTTCACATTCAGCAGCACAGCTCAGGGATGGCAGTTTATGAGCTACTTTCTAAATTCGAGGTTAAGGATATTCCTAAAATCCCAGTGTAAATAAGAAGTGCAGATTGGGGATCTCAAAACAGAATGAAGAAATTTTTTGATAGAGTTGACATTTTCCCATTTTTTCCTGTTGATAATTCAACTAAGAAATATATTCACTTTTTTTCTATACTATTTCCTTGCTTTATATTTCACATGCTTAATACTTAAGCAGATTTTAAAAATCCCAGTAATACATTAAAAAGAGATTATATTCCCCTTTTCCTTCTCTGCCTCCTCTAAGAATATGTTATCCATGAGTTTTACATGAAGCTAAACTGCTCCTAATGAAAATAATTGTATTAAAAACCTAAATAGCATTTTAAACCTTCAGTTATAGAAAAGCTGCTTCCTAGCTATACAAAAGTGAGATCCAGATTAAAACCTGTTTTAATGTGCACATTCCTTTGTTATTACAATATGTGATTTAAAATTTATTTACTAGCACAAATAAAAGCCCTAAATGCGGTTATGAAAAACTTTCTCTGAAAGTGAATACATATTGATAATATCTTTGCCAACTTGCAAATATAACATAATTCCCACCTCATCAGGTAAAAATGTTTTTTCTGTTGTCTTCAGTCTTAACTCCAGTATAACAGCCATATTACACAATGATATACATAATGATGATACATTATATCCAATATATCACTCAGATACAGTAGTACGGATCTAATTCTGCAGACAACTTCTGCTGTGTTTAATAGTAAAACTCCTTTGGACAAAACCTGATACACAGCATTAGAGTGCTATCACCACTATTGTTCCTTTTTATCCATCGTGTTTGGTCAAATGTCTAACCTGGGCATCTGTCTATATTTTATTAATTATTTAAATTAATAAAATCTACATTAAATGCAAATCCAGCCAATTGTATCATTAGTTATTTAATTTCTACTCCAATTTATTGAGTATGAGCCATATTGCCCATACTGGGCTAGTCCAAGGAAACTTGGATATGGTCTTTTCACCCTCAAATTGTTTATGGTCTACTGGGCAATATGGAGACATAAAGAAATAACCAGTATACCCAGAGGCAAGCACTATGGTAGATTTGTTCAGGAACAGAGACTGTGCAGAGAGGACCCCATTTGTCCAGCCTGGACTTGGGGTCACATCTAAATGGAAGTTGCAAGACTGGCAAAGATGGTGTTGGGCAGTTCCGGGATGTGTGGTGTGAAAAAAGGAAGGGAGCTAACAGTTTGGACCAGGGAGAATTTGTGTGGAGTAGACATCAGAAAGGACTTGAAGTATTCCTAAAATGGTCCCACATCCATGTTCCTGGGGCATCACTGCCGTGGTCTGAGCTTTTGTTTCTAAGCTGTGTGTCCGCATAATGATTCAGGCAAGTGTGACTTCAAGTCATACAAACTGCTTGAATATTAATTATCCAGTGTGGGGCAAGCGGTATGCTTTTCTGCACCTCACTTCCCTCATCCAGAGTGGGGTGAACAATTCCTGATTTCTGGGATATCTGCGAATTCGAGACAGTGTATATGGATGATGTGTTAGGGAAGTTTCTAGAACAGAGTGGGTTTTCTAAGAATAGTGCCCTTGGCTTTATGCAGAACAGTATTCCTCCTGCTGGATGCCTGAGTGTGGACATTTGAGCAGTTCCAAGGAAGATCTGAAACATCATCAAGGTGGTGGAGGACTCTTGCATTACACACACAAAACAACAACAAAAGCTCTCTCTTTAATGACTATGGCTGTTACCCCTACGTCTGTCGGCTAAACCTGCACCTTCTATCTTGCAAAAGACTGTGGAGTCCATTACTTGCACTAGAACACAATGGTAATGCTACCTTACCTTTACTGTTTCAAAACCTTTTCACATGAAACCTGTATGAACTAGTGCTAAAACTAGTTCTGGTTGACAGAGGGTAAATCTACCCAGTACAACTAGAGATTAATCAAAATCTACATAATTTGGCCCCGTGAATCTTATTCAGTGTACATTAATCGTATCACCTTAAGCAAGAAATACAACCTTATTTTGATTTATCCTTCTTGTTCAGCCATATTTATGATGCTGACACAAGATATTATACAGTGTTGCAAAACTATCCTACTAAGTGTTATACATCACCAGCATGTCATGACATCATGTTATCAAGGGAGTGTCCTCAAGACAAACACAAGCAATGGAAACAAAGACGAGGAGACTAAAAATAGTCCAGTTTGTATGTGCTTTGAACTAGCAGGGTGTCTCATACTTCCACCACCGCAGTGTTTATGGAGTTCTGTTAGGCACAAGGCATTAGCTAAGCAGGAACGGTGCATGCAAACAGGAGCTGCAGCCTTAAACAACAGAGAGCTGCTAGACATTTAGATAGGAAAATTACTGTAATGGCCCTCACAGAATTTATATAGCTAAGTAATTTCATAGCTGCATGAAATGCTGCCAAGCAAGGGCCACGGCTTGGAGGCGAGGGATGGAAGGTTCAAAGGAAGAAACAAAGGGCTGGGTGATGAGGGAAGCTTTGTGGCAAGAGTGGATGTGTGAGATGGCTCTTGAAAGACAGGAAGTGCTTCTACCATGGAACTGGATGAGAAGAGCCCCCAACACGGAGTCTGGAAAGAGATGCTTTGGGAGAGAAACTCCTGAGATTGGCACAGAGAGAGAAAACTGCAGAAAAGAAGGCAGGGTGTGGACGCTGAGAAAGCGGGAGTGAGTGAGGCAGGCGAGCACGGTTTCTTCAAGGCCATGTGTGCCTGACGTCTGTCTGGGGCTCTGTGGAACTGGCAGATGTGACCAGGCCTGGTCTCTCTGGAGACGGTGTGACAGGTGGCTGAGGCCAGATCTGAGGCAGAGAAGGGAGAGCCGCTATGGGATGGCAGGGCCTGGAGCAGGCGGTGCCCTGAGCACAGAGAGGCAGCCTCACAGCCTGTGCTGGGAGAAGCAGCACCCGTTGACTTTATGAGCACTAGGGAAGGGGCAAGCAGCAGAGGGCTGGACATCAGCAGGAGGTCTCTGGCTCCTGCGACCTCAGGATCTCCCCTTAAACCGTGAAAGAGAAGCAGGAGAGCCATCTGTTTCCACCCAGATCCCTCTGTGTGAGCAACTGCGCCCAGGCCCTTTCTCCTTCACCGCTTTCTGCATCCCCCCAGCTCTGTGCAAGTCAGGCGAGAATTTCCCACATCCTCGGCCGGGAAGCAGCCGGCACCCTGGAAACCGCTTGAAACCGAAGAGTAGAGCTAGGGCAGAATTTGGAAATTTGGTTTCAGACATGCCACACTTCCTTTACTGACCTGGACTGGGGCATCACATCTGTCCTGAAAACGAGTGTACAGATGGGATCCCCACGAGTGCTGGCCTGCTCTGTCCCTTCCGCTTACGTCCTGCTGTGTGTGGCTGCCAGCAAGGAGGGCTGGCTGTAGGGAGGTGTGAGAAAAGAGTCCTGTGTGGACTCCAAAGCCCTGCACACCCACCTCAAAGCCAAACACTGGCTTCTGCATGGGCAGGCTCGGGAAATAACGACCACCAACCTCCGAATAACTGTCACCAATCGTAACTGCATTTCGGATCTGCACCTGCTGTCATGCCATGTAGAACTAATGATTACACAGCATAATTCAGCAAACAAAAAGGAAGAAAAACCTTGGGCTTGCTTTTATAACAACATGAATCCTAAGGGTGTATGTGCCAAGAAAAAAATCTGAATTCAGCATTTCCTACAGTGTGAAATTAACAAATAATGTTCTGAGTTAACTGTGAACTACAATGTACACATGTAGCTCCTCCTGTGTGCCAGGCATCAACACATACCGTCTCATTTGCCACTTTATATATTGTCTTTGCCACTCTATAAATTGCATTCATTATTGACCATTTGCTTTACAGTGGTTAAATAAATTGCAGGAAGTAACACATGTACAAATGTTCAAAGTTACAGCTCCAAGTCAATCCTATCTAATTCCAAAACTGTGCTCTTCTATTTCAATGCACTAGCTCCCAAGTTTGCACCTAAGAAAACTCACAAGGATAAGGCAAATCAAATAATTTCCAAATTATAAAGCAGACAGATTATTATCTTACTGCTTGGAAGATACTTCCATTTTGTACATCAGCTGGTTACCTGCTAATTACTGAATTTGTTATCAAATTGTACTAAAACTTGCAACTGCTAAAGGGTTAAAAAGAAGAGCGAGTTTAAACGAGCAAGTCACCAAGGACTCAAAAAGCTCTAACCCAACAGCAAAGATCACAGAAATACCAGGAACCCAGGGAAAGCAGAGCAGCTGTGAAAAACGGAGGATGAACAGGCGAAACGTGCCCTCAGACATGCAGGAAACATTATTTGTATCACAGAGATACTTCTATTTCCAAGTGACCTGGATATAGTGTTGGGACAATTTCCCTGGGATGGTAGTAGTAAATTTTTAAACACACCAGGTCATATCCTCCAGTAACAATCTTTGTGCACCTTAATTTGTCAGTTGATCAGTAAAGCAAAAAGCTATTTAGAGGCTAAAACTGTTCAAGGTCAATGAGTCAGATCCTCCAGGTGCTAACGCTGTCTCAGGAAATAATTCTAGGTGCAGTTAACTGTAGGACATGAGGCACTCGTGTGTCTTTGTTTTAACTAACTAAATTTGCTTATGCTTACATTTGAGTTTTATTTTTTGGGTAAAGTTGCTCCACTCAGAAGATAATCTCCACTTAGAGAAGCTAATCCCCACTTGGGCCACTTCATTCCATAAAATATCAAACAAGTAAATCCCCAGCACTCTGAGCTCTTAGCCACCCTCCCTGGCCCAGCAGTGCCTCCATGTCTGGGTAGTACCATCTAAAATGATACTTGGAATCACCAACAGGACAACAGATGGCAGCTGACGCTTTTCAAGTCCTACAGAAAACCCCAGGGAAGTGTGGACACTTCCAGTGCAGTGTCTTACCAAGACCCAGGACCAGTGTGAGTTAGAGACACTATAGTCTTTTGATTTTTCCACGGGTGCTCATTAGACAAAGCACAAGAGCATGCATACCCACGCCTCCCAAGGGAGACGTTAATTCTTACAAATAGTAATTTCTAAACAGGATCTAACCTCATCAAGAGGTAAAGAATCATTTTCCTAGCTTGCCCCTTAAATTGCAAAGTGTTATGTTTTATGATGGAGTCTGTGTTCAGGGATACTGTTGTCAACTCTCTTTCCTAATTTCCAACTTTGCTGCCTGTGGCTGGCTAGGCACAACAGGCATCTTTCCCCATGCTGAGCTGTAGCTTCCTGATGCTTCCTGTCCTGATTCAGTGCGCACACAGAGCAAACACTGTTTCATGCTCATACACATCAATCAAATTCAAACAAGACTGCCTTCCTCCTCGTCTTTCCGGGAGGGGAAGAATGGTTTTATTTGCCCAATTCTTTACTTGTTGGCTTACCTTCTTTACTTTCCTTCCATTTTTTTCCTAATCTAAGAAATCGTGCTGTTTTCTAAAGTACCGAGGGTCAATCCCACTCTGCTCTGGCAGGGAACTGTCCACACCAGCACTGCCAAGGTTTTACTTCACGTGCCTTCCTGTTGTTCTAACCAAACACCGCAGTCTGAAAGGGCAGGAGCTGAGGGTCATACTGCCATGTTCCCTACAGCAGCACCATCAATAGAGCTTTCTGCAACCATGGGAATGGTCTCTACCTACGTAGTCTGACTCTACAGCCTCTGAGCACAAGTGACCGCTGAGTACTTGACATTTAATTACATCTAGCTTTAATTACTCTAAGCAGCTCCACATTGCTAGTAGCTAAAATATTGGCTAAAGAGCCATAGAACATCCCTTCAAGTTGCATCTATAGCAAGGGTTCAGTAAACATTGACAAATGTTTACTGAATGCTTTATTAGGTACTTTATTAGGGTACTTCCACGTGTGGAGTTCTATCTCCATTTGGAATTTAATCACTACATGGGGAGGACCTTTAACAAAAGAAAGGAAGACAGAGTGAGACAGAGACAGAGACAGAGACAGAGTAGAACAGGTGTCTTTGAGGGACAACTTTAACTGATGCTCTTGGTAATTACAAATGAATAGTTATTCTTGCCATATAGAGCTTGACCTAATTGAATTGCAATCATGTTTCAAAGACTTCTTTGAGGAGCTCAGAATTTTAAGTGGGTCTCCTACACATCATGGTAAAGTTTCCAGTCGAATGAGGACAAACGCTTTCATTTTGGATTCCTCAGCCCAGTGTAATGAGCCAGAACGAAAGAATTCATGAGCATTTTCACAAATGTGAACCTGACCTGATTAGAATTTTTGTTCTTTTAAAACATATTAATTGGCATTTTCTTGGTCATAATTTTAGAGAATCAACTCATTCATCATATTAATGAAATACTGATAGAATTTTCAGTAAGTTGAATAAATTCTATAGTAAACTTCACCAGGTCCTTTGAGACTCCTGAACTAGTTAGAGTGAGGGATCTATTTTAATTTCATACCTACCGTGCAACTTTAAATGAAGGAGCCAGAACATGATCTACAATTTCAAACTATGTTCTGAGGGATGTTTGAAAAGTTCTCATTTAATTTTCAGGAGCCCAAGGGCTGATGGGCCTAAAATTATTAGGCATAGTTCCCTACATGCAGTGTGTACTTATTCAAACAGGCTCATTGTCTTTATTATCTCCATAAAAAGTAATTGCTAAGAATTTCAAGTTGTAAATTGGTATCTATTAAGGAAATGTCCCCTTCAATAGTTGTAGGCAGGAAATCTTAGTACAGTACAATTGCACTGTTAAAACCTTTCACAACCACCAGTTCCTAACAGAGCTGAAGCTGGTCAGAGCTCCGTGGCCTCAGAAATACTTTCTGAGCAGCACCTTCTCTTCTCTCCTTGCTCTCTTCTCTGCTTTACTTAGGTATTTTTGCTGACAAGTGACAGAAATCTTCATTTAAGTAAAAGGGACTTTTTGGAATGATGCTGGACTGTGTAGCTAAATCACCAAAGCTCAGGAAATGCAGTTAGGTAGATGTGTCTCAGGTAAAACCAGACTCAGGGACTCAGCGCCACCAGGGAGCGCATGGTGGCTCCAACCGCCGAACCCTTGGTGACTGAGAGGATGCGGGTGCCTGTACCTTGTCACCAGCTTCTCTGGATGTCTACCACATGCCCCTTTCTCCTGGCAGGAAATGTGGCGGTACCTGTCCTTTAGGGTTTATTATTTTACTCTTCTCCCATTGTCATCTCTAACCTCCTCACATGGCTACAGAAAGAAATGATGCCTGGTCTGATTCTTCAGCTTCATATTTAATAGAATCCAAAGTGCCTATTCTCTATTATATGGTGTATTCACATTAGGACTTAGGTCTTCTCACAAACAATTTTTGTTTCCCCAGAACTTGTTTGTACTTGGTTAATTCACATTAAAGGTCACCGCATCTACAATCCCCAGGCCCTGGCTATGATGTCTTCTGAAAGTGAGGGCACCCCAGGGAAGGCACTGTTCTCAAAATCCCAGTCTTCTACACCTGATGACTAAATCAGCACTGGTAGCTCTTTGGGTCTTGACAGAGAATTGTAGCAGGAGCAGGGAACTGACACCAGAAGGTGTATGCTTCTCTGCTCTGAGGTCCACACCACTCAGGGCGTGAGGGTGATGCGCTCCACTTGATGACTCCTGTGGAAAGATGCCTGATGGCTGAGCTATCTGGATCCCTCCTGGAGCACAGCTGGTCCTCTAATTGGATTTTTAGAAAGCAGCCTCCTTTAGGCAGCTTCCCTGTGAGCTTGAGGGCAGGAAACTTGATTATGAAGCACAAGTTCCGAGCACACATGGAAATCTGAACCCTCAGGAGCTCATAGCCAAGACAGAGATGATGGGAACAGGGAGATCTGAGAGGACTAGGGTAGTAGAGCAAGACCTCACCCAGACCTCAGTGCAGGAAAATCATGACCTCCATTCTCCCCACCTAGGAAGGCACGTCCCACCTTCTGGGGCTCCATCTCAAGTGGTACACATTTGGGATCAAAGCGAACCTGATTTCTCTCGGGTTTTGGGAGATTTTATATGCCATAGATTTGCCTCCTCTATGGCCCGTCTTTGAGCCTGCCATGCTTCCTTCTCTCCAGGGCCAGCTTGTCTGGGAACTGAATCCTGAGCCAGATTCAGTTAACCTAAAAAAGGGATAGCCACCCCTATCCAGAGACAATACGGTATGTGTTGCTTAATTTGAGTCACTTGCTTATGTTCTGTCAACTCTGTAGAGGAAAGTGGGGGCAGAACCCTATAACAGACAGCCATGTTCAGGCACCTTTCTCAAACTTCTCAGGGTGAAGACTGCATTTTGCTTTGTTTTATTTTGTTTTGTTTTGTTTTGGTGTTACTTAGGATTAAACCCAAGGCTTTGTAGATTACATGCTAGGCAAGTAATCTACCATTGAGTTATGTTCCTTTCCGTGTTTTAAAAAAGTTTTATTTTGTGACAAAGTCTAAGTTGTGAGGCTGGACTTGAACTTGAAATCTTCAGTCTCAGGCTCGCAAGTAGTTGGGATTCCAGGTGTGCACCACTGTGCCTGCTAAGCCTGTGCATTATTACAGTTTTGTAGCATAATTCCAGGTATGTGGTAGGTACAAATATGCTATGATTTGATTTCTTATTGTACATTTTTCATTTTGGTTAATATCTTAGCAAATATAAGAGTTTATAATGTTTCACATTCATTTCAAAGATGACAGACCTCATGATGATCTTAATTTGTATCCAAGTTAAGACTGAACCCTGACCACATAATCCTGGGAATCTATACCAAGACCTTATTTATGTAGCTGTGCTCCCTGGTCCTATCATTTTAACTGTGTTCCCCTGGAAGCCCTGTTGACATCAATTTGACTCACACATAGAAACTTCCCTAAAGCAAGCACCTCTAAGAAATTTAAAAATCTATATTCCTGCTCTGCTTAGTGGAACTATTTTCTTGTAGCAAACAGAACTTTTTAAAGTTTTCCCAGAAATGCCTTACCCTGCTTGTAGTTTTTTCAATTTCAAATTTGTATGTTTTAATTCTGGGAAATAGCCACTCATTTTCAATGAGTTTGTTTCCGAATAATGTCATTTGTCACTTTAATATTTGTGCTTTTGTTGGCTTTTCCATATGCTCTCACAATTCTCTTTAAAAATCTAGATATTATGGGTACCAGGGTCACTAGTGAGAAGACCATTCAGTGAAAATCCCAGTGGCCAACTGAAATTCAGCTCTTCCTAAAAGCCTGGAGACAAACTGAGACCCATGGTTAGGGAACGCTCAGGACTCTGTTTTAGTATTACCTCTGTCATTCCATTCAGTTCAGGATGAGCCAGGATGTTTGAGGTTCCTCACTCCCCAGTCAATGTATTTGTCCTTTTGACATAAAATTTTACCTTTCCTCTTTAGTGTTATTTGTGAGGGTCACAGATAAAAACCAACCATTCCCTTAATTTACATAATTCATGAAGCTTTAATATTGGCAATGTATGGGGACATAGAAACTCCAAACAACTGAATGTAAAATGAATTTTTTTTTTGTAAAGGGTACATTTCATAGTGGAGTGGCAGAACATGGTATCCCTGGTTACCTCCTTCTTAAAGCTGATGAGCATTGAGTGCTGGTATTAGCACTGCACTGCTATCACAACTCACACACCCTCCTTGGTCCATCTTAGGAAGGATCTATCAATTCATGTTTTTGTGTCTTCAGATTTCAGAAGATAAAAATTAATTATACAACAGGATCTTCTTAGACTAAATTCCTAGCACGTGAATATAGTATTTGTTATTCTTAGTGTGTTCTAAGAAAAAAAAAATTAGGCTTCCACTACTGCCTAAAAAAGGGATAGGTCTAAATTCGAATGTGGTGATGAGATATCTACAATCTCATATAGCAGTTTGTTTCAAGAACACTGTCCTTTCCTTTCCAGCAAGGGTGTGGTTTGGTTCCCCAGCTCTACGCCCTCATGGACACAGTAGACTCTGTGAATGAAGACCTCATGTGCTGTGCTCTGCACAACCGTCCCACCTCTCCACTGCAGCCCTGCTTCTCCCAGACTCCTCTGGGGCTCACTCAAAGGCAGAGAAATTACTGGAACTTTCAGGGTCACAAGTTTGATTCATGTGACTAGGACTTAAACACTCACACCATCTCTCAGTGAATGGGTGGAATCAATTCCCAAATTTGAAAACAGGAGCAAAGTCTTGCTGTTCCTTAGCAATCTTGCTGAAAAATAATAACACTCTGAGACCCAGCTGGACCAGAGAGCCTGCTTCTCTCTCTTCATGACTCTTAAAATATCCACACTTTATCTCATTACTGGTATCTCTATGTATATGAAGTCATTAGCAAGCTGATTGAGGAGCCTCCATCCCTCACCTCGTCTGCATGTGCTGGGCTGGGCCAGGCCCAGGACAGAGATGAAGACCACAGATGTACTGTCAGGACAGTGCTATAGTGCTGGCGGCTTAAGCCATGAAGGAGAGCTGTGTTTGCATGACCAGCGCACTGTCATCCCAGCATCTCCAAGGTCCTGCTGTGCAACTAGAGACTGTTCCTTATCCATTCTACCTGGTGAATAGGATTCCTGCCTCTGGGCCCTGTGTTTAGGCAGAAGACCTCCAGTGTGGTGACAACATTAGGTGTCCCCAGTGCTCTTCACAGCCTTCCTGTTGAGGTGGAAGTGCTACTGTTTCCCCTGAGCTCTCCCACCCTACTGAGTACTGCAGGGCTGGAGCCTACCCTGGTCCACAGTAACATAGCTACACAATGCAGAGGAAAGAAGCTGGGTCTCTTTCTTCTTATTGCCACATGAGTGATAACATGGCTGGATTATCAGGGACTTTATTTGCTTTTCTATTAACTAATACACTTCTTCACTGTGTTAAAATTTCTTGGTTAAGGTAATGCTGACACTTTTGTCTCTTTGGACTTTTCTGCTTATTTCTTTGCTTAATTTTGTTGTTTGTTTTTGAGACAGTCTTACAGTGTTGCTCAGGCTGGCCTCAATCTCATAATTCTCCTGCTTCAGCCTCCCAAGTCTTGGTATCAAAGACATGTATTACCATGCCTGGCACTATCTGCTTAATTTTTAATATCAAATTCATTAAGTTTAATGTCAAATATGATATGAGAGAAAATATAAGGGATGGTATTAATTGATATTTAAATTTATGACCAATAAACAATGGTTATTCGGGGAATAACATTATTTATTAATCACTTACTAATTCTCTGAATACTACACAAATTTTATTTTACTTAATGTACAACTTTATGGTGACATTCTTCATTATCCTTAACTTCTCATTTTCCTTTTCCTTTCCCATATGTTTTTCCTTCATTATCTTTTCTGCTTCTTTATTCCAATTTTGTTTTAATTTTTAAAGAGAAATGTGCATCTTCAACATGTAGCCAAGATTGAGCAGAGACAAATAATCCATTTGAAATATTTAATACTTGAGTCACTTTTCACTTATTGGGAACAGCAAGCTGAAACCTTTCTGTAAAGAGTTTAAACTTATGTCCATTAACAAGCCACTAACTTTATATCATATTTTCCAAGTAGGGATAATGATCACTGCTTCATGATTGTTCAGTGAGATAAGGAGCTCAGTATTGTGTGTCTTATTCATTTTCTCATTGCTGGAAAAAGTCCCTGGTACCTGCATCAGACAGGGGAGGCTTGTTTCAGCCCACAGTCTCAGAAGTCTCAGCCCTTGCATGGTTGGTACCATGGCAGAAGGGCTCAGGCAGAGGAATGCTGCTAATATCATGGCCAGGAAGCAGAAAAAGAAGAATGGAAGTGGCAGGAGAGATAAACCCTTCCAGGCAACTCTCCTAGTCATTACCTCCTCAGACCAGACCCCTCCCAATAGCAAGTCATCCCTACCTCCATGATCCAACCAATTTCCCACAGTGTTGCCTATGAATTCAGGAAGCCTTTGGAGGATATTCTAGTTCACAGCCATAAGAAATCACCCATTGCCCCCAAAAGATTTGTTGCCTCACGTTATACAAAATGCTCTTAGTCTGTTTCTAAGAGTTGCTGAAGACCTAACAGTTCCAGTAGTGCTGAAAGTTCAAGTATAAAGTCTCCTGTGAATCTCAAGGCAAACTCTTAGCTATAACCTTCTGTAAAAATCAAACAGAAAGTTTAACACTGCTGACCTACAAAGGCAGAGGATAAACATACCAATTACAGAAAGGAGGAATGTGCCTGTGTTCTGTGCCCAGCACCTGGGGCATAGTTTTTTGTCCAGCAAGATGTGGTAAAGAGATGTAAGTGCCAAAGGGCTTGGGCAGCCCCACCACCATGGCACTGAGTTACACCCCTCATGAGCTCTCTATTAAGTGGCTTTGGTAATTGCCTGCAACTTTTCTCCGCAAATGTTCCATGATCCTGGCTTTTTTTAAGTTCCTGGTGTTTTCAGTGCACTTTAAGCTTTACTTTCAGAGCTTTTACACCACTTTCTAGGTGGCACACTGCCTAGCTTCCCAAGTGTTCTTCTAAAATCTATGTGGAAGTCTTCTTGACCCCACAACCCTTGTATTCTGCGTGCATCTAAAACCAGCCCTATGTGAATGATGGTAAGATCTGTCACCAGTTTGAGCAGTAGCCAGGCCCCCTTGAATCATGGTTGCAGAGACCTCTGCATGGCTAAGCACCATGAAATGAGTTTGGGAAATCCAATTCCCTCCACAGCCCTTCTCCAACAGGGAACCCTCACTTTGCCATCTCAGAATAGTGTTTCATTTCTTCATCCCTGAATCTTCAGAGGGTAGAGTCTTGCTGATTCCCAGGACTCCTTCAAGACACTACCTTTGCAGGTACTTCATTTTTGGCCAACCCAAAAACTTTTCAAATGGATTTCATGCTCTTGTTTTTCTGTATAAACTTAGCTAAAAGCCACTGGCAATATCTATTCCCCAGCCCGAATATTAGGCTGCCATAACTCTACCCCCCTTTAATCTGCAACCCTTAATCTGAGACTCCTGCAGCATCTCAGGACATAAGCAAAATATGGACACATATTCTGCCAGAGGATGACACACACAGCCTAAAGTTCAGCTGTGAATTGAATCCTTGTTCCCAACTGAAGCTTACTGAGTCTGGCCTTTACTCTCTGCAGATAACTCTTAGCAAAATTGCATGTTGAATGAAACATTCTATCACTTCTCTAGTTAGAATATTCAAACCTTTCCAAACTCCACCTGTGGACAAGCACCAAAGATTTCTGAAAGACATGGTCAGGTATTCACATTAATGACCCCACTTCTGTTACCAAAATCTATCATGGTCACTTTCTTGCCACTGTGAAGAAATGACACCTGATACCCACAACTAAAAGGAGGGGAAATTTACTTGGTCTCACAGTTTTAGAAGTTTCAGTGCAAGCATGGTTAGCACCATGGTAGAAGGACTTAGATGGAGGAAAGCTCCTCATAGCATGTTAGCCAGGAAGCAAAGTGAAAAAGGAGGATATGGTAAGAGAGGTATACCCTTCCAAGGCACACCTTCAGTCCCTTAGTGGCCTGTATCCTCCAATCAGACCCACTTTCTAGAAGCAAGTCAGATATATTGCTCCCATGATTCAACCACCTTTCAAAAGCTGTACCTATGAATGAATGAGGCCTTTGGGAGACGTTCTTGATCTAAGCCATAACATGCTTAGATCATTGAATAGACAGTTCTGAGTGTACTGAGCTTACTTTTATAAACATGAGTGTGACAGAATTATACTGAACTTCTCAATGTAGTTGATTGTTTTAATCAGATGATGGTTGCTGTGTCAGCCTTAATTTAGTGTACAAACTAAACTGAAAAGACATACCTGTATATAAACTCTACAGCTCCCTCACATCCTGCTTTGTCCGCTTTTTCACTACTTGGCTATTGCTGAATGAGCAAACGCTTAAAGACGATTAATTTTTATTTTCTATTGTTTTCCAGTGCTTTCCATGAAAGCTTATAATGTTCTTGTCTAAATGTTTCAAGCATTAGGAATTACTACTGAAGTTGGAATGATAACACAAATAGCTGTGGGAATTATCCCAGTAACCAGAGATCACTTGTACTTACCAGCATCCACCACAAGCAATTTGGTTCTGATGGCTAACAGACTTCAGTAACAAAACACTGAAGCATACTGAGCCTCATTAATTCTTTGCATTCAAGTCCCCATGCGCTAGGGAGACTGTTGTAAACTTTAATTTTAACTTTCTACTGGCCTTAAGAGATATATTCTTATGGGTTATATCTAGAGCTCCCTCCCCTCATGTGTCATACGTGAGGCTTTGGGGAAGTGCTGGATCATGGGGGTGTAAGTTCATAGCTGATTTGCTATTATTAGATGGAATTTGGTCAGAAGAGGTAGGTCAAGGAGGGCTTCCTCTTTGCTTCCTGTCTGCTGCGCCATAGGCTATCCTGCTTTTCCAACCCCTCTGCCGTGTCACCCTCCCGTGGAGCCAGCCAACTGCGGCTTGCAACCTCTACCAGCTGTGAGCTGAAATCAATCAATCAGTCAGATACTGTGTCTGAGCAACAAGAAAGTAACTAAGACCTACATTGATTCTGAAGCTAATCACATATATTTCAAAATAACTTGAGTAAACTGTTCAAAGTAGAGCTGGCACATCTTAAAGATAGAACTTTCTTTGTCATTTTCTATATTCCAGCTCAAGATGGGCTATAGCAAATTTCAAGGTACCTTGTAACTCCCTGAAATGCGTTGGTACACAACCTGTGCCCAATTTTATTGTTTCCCAGTGCTGGGATTACAGAATACATCACCATGCCTGACTTCAGCTAGAAATTTTTATGGTTATATTAAACATCATTGCTTATAGTATTCTGGGAAATAATTTTCATGAAGTAATGAGTCGTACCCAAGAAGGAAAACAAAACTTCCTTACCAGCTGGAAAAGAGCCCAAAGTCTACCCCATTGTTGTGATTTGTATCTAGATGCCCGCTCCCCCCCCCCAAATTTCATGCACTCCTAGGCAGGGATTTTGAAAGGATGGTTGCTGACTTTCACTGAATGGAGGCCTGGATGGCCCTGTCTCCCTACCCAGCTCCTCTTTTTAATTTTTTTTTTTTTTTTTTGGCCGTACTGGAGATCGAACTCAGGACCCTGCACTTGCTAAGTAGGCGCTTATTCCACTGAGCTATATCCCCAGCCCCCCAGCTCCTCTTTTTGCTGTTTCCTTTACACTGCGTCTTGAACAGTTTCTGCCCTGCCGTGCCCCTGTGCGATGCTGCCCTGCTTTGGAGCCAGCAGACCGCCAACTGAGAACCCTAAAATTCTGAGCCAAGATAACCCCCTCATCCCCTAAATTGTAGGTGTCAGGTTTTGTACTCCAGAGAGGAGAAGGTGACTAAGACATACTAAAGAGTTTAAAAGTCAGTTCCAAAGCATTTGTAGCATCCGTCTTTCAAATACTTCATAGATCAGGATGGAGTGATGTTTTGGAATTTGACAACGTTCTTGTCATGAAAATGAAAAGTTACCATATGAACCAAAACCTACAAAGTTACCCTATCAAGGAAGAACAAAGGTTGAAAATTATGTCTATGAAAGTTATACCTGGAGTTATGTAACTCAGATCCAACAATATGTGCATTTCATATTATACCTAAGCAATGGGCTGTGACAGATCAATGAAAGAAGCATAGAAAAATGTGGATATCTGTATGTATTAAATAAATATGAAAACTTAGTTTTCATAATTGCAGTAGTGAAAACTAAACAATATAGGAAAACCTGAAGCTCTTACAAAGACAAACAATAAATAATAAATACCTACAGCATTTAACTCTGCTTGGCACTGTGTGAAACTTAATTCTTTTATAAAATCGGGTGCTCCCACCTTCTATAAGAGAAACCTGAGTCACAGAGTGTTAAGTAACTCAATCTTGTCTACACTGTAAGAGGAAAAGTTACTGTGTTAAGCTCACAGAATTATTCAGAACTTACTCAACTAAATGAGAAGCACATATCCTGTAAGTGTCACCCCCATGGTGCAGTGAGACTTTCTGCCCCAACAGATGGGTCATTTTGAACAACTGTCCATACCCAAAAAGTCTTCATCAGAGCTGATGAAGCGGGGGAGAGCTCACGGCACCTGGTGCATCCCAGCAGTCAGAAGGGAAGCAGCGACGGGCACAGGGAGGGCGGGTTTGTGTTGCCGTTGTTCCAGGCAGTTTTCCAGCATAGCAGAACTCATAGAGAGTGTGTGCTATTTGAGATGCATATTTATGACAAGATTCATTGGTCGGTTTATGCGGTCAGAGCTGAACAGCCGCACAGCGGCTGCATGCACGTACAGACTAGGGAAGCAAAATCTGCTCGGTCCAGGGAGCTGGAGGCCCAAGAACTAGGGAGACCAAGAAGGCAGCTCCCACCCAAAGCTGAAAGCTCCCCAGAGTCCTTGATATGAGTCCAGTGACCAGTCCTGGTATGAATCCAAGTGAACAGCTGCTCAAAGCCGGTGTCTACCATTTGCAGGTGATGGTAGCAACAAAAGCCATATACACATTCAAGAAGAATTGAGAACTCCACTTCTGTTTCTGTTCTCTCTGGGCCCCCATCCTACAGGGCAGCGTCACCCACAGCCGGGCTGGGTTCTTCCCCTCAGTGTGCTGGTCCGTGGGCTCCTCACACACCAGGTTGGTCAGCTTGACTGCATGAAGATACTCGGGGACAGGGAACTAGCCTCGGGGATGGCAAGACTTCAAATTGAGGAGGCACGCATCCCACAGGATTATAGCTCAGTTTCCCTCAGCCGCTTTGGGTCTTGCAAACTAAGCCAGCTGCTCAGCTATATTCAGTCATGACTTGACTAGTCAAGCACTGCAATCAGGAAAATTAGGCTAGGGAAAAATATTTATTGAGAAAAAGTGTTAATTCAAAACTTCAATACAATTTCTAAATAGTATCAGTAGCTGCACATCTGGAAAACTGCTAAGACTAAGCAGTCTGCTCTGTTTCCCTAATCCTCACATCAGGCAACCTGTGTACAAATTTGAAATGAACTCCATTGCTACAAAACCAGCAAAATCTGAAATCTCACTATAAGGTCTGGACCATAAAACATTTATTTCAACCAGCATTAAACAAAATGGAATTCAAACACAAGATATATATGATTGGTTTCTCACCTCACTGTAATTCCTGCATAGTCACTATGGTAACCAGCCAATAAGACACTGGCTACTAGAGGTCATATGCTAAGTGCCACTCTTCTTCCTCTGAGTCAAATTATAGCTTCCCACTTTGCTTTTTGTAATATCCTGTTTCCTTTTCCCGCACTCTTGCCCAACCCTGGTCCTCCATGTCAGGTGGTCTGTCTCCTAATTTCTGCCTCCCTCCTAGGCCTGTTTAGCCCCTGACCCCACGACAGACCCTCAGAAGTTCCACGTCTCTCTTCTCTTCCCTACTGTGGTCTTCTCCGCACCCACAATGAAGGCATTTTATTCTGCTTTACTTCTCTCTGTGCTGGAAGAACCTATCCATACATACCTTGGTTCATAATCTTAATTCTTTCCATGATTTTGGACCCAAACTAAATTGAATGAGAACCAAACGAAATTTATCCATAAGGTCAGTACTGAACATAATGCAGAACACAGAGAAGTAGGCTGGACTGTGAACTGAAATTGATATTGTTCTCATCCAGTTCTGCTTATGACCAGAATCATGTGAGGAATCAAGCTCATGAACCAGGGTACCACTGTACAGATGTGCACTGTGTAGGTGTACCATATAGATGTGAGGAAGCCCAGAGCCAGCCATAGGAACTCTCATTTGAGCAGAAGATCTGCATGACAAAGAAGAGAGCAAGACAAATCCATGAGTCCATGGGCTCCTGAGCGTTATTACCTGCATGCATGGATGCAGGGGTAATTAAAGTTGTTTAGTTTACAAGACCCGAAGAAGCAACAGGAGTTTGAGCTGTAATCATGTGGGGGGAGCGTGTCCTCAATTTGAAGTCTTGCCATTCCTGTGGTTAGTTCCCTATCCCTGACTATCTTCATGCAGTCAAGCTGACCAGTCTGGTGTGTAGGGGGCCCAAGGATCAGAACACTGAGGAGGAAGACCCAGCCTGGCTTTGGGTGGCACAACCCCATTTCTACGTGGTACCATCTATATAGATGTGCTTGATCCGAAAAGGTTCTCAGAGATATTTAACCTCAGCTTTTCTAGTTTTTGCTTTTAGCTGCAGAAATAATTGGTGCATTGAAATCATGTGTGGTGTGTAGGGCACTGAGGGCTTCTTTGTTACTCTCCTTCACGTCTGTCTGTTATGATTTCCCTATGTCCCCCACAGACTCTTTGTGCTGAAGGCAGAGTTGCTGATACCTTTTGGAAAATGGTTGCATGATGAGGGCTCTAACACCCACAGTCCTCAGCTGAGATCACATGTGATGGCATTATGGGCAGGTGACGGAATCAGGAGGTGGGGCCTCTGGAGGTGTGGAAGGGAATCTGGGAGTGGCAGAGGTGTGACTCTGGAGACTGTATCTGGTCCCAGGTGTTTCTCTGCTCTTTTCAATGTGTGTTTCAGCTACCATCAGTGAAGTAATTTTGGGCCACTGTGCCCCTCACTGAGACACCCCTTCATCTCCAGCCTATAGCAATGGCTCCAGCCCACCTTGGAGGAGACCTTGAGACTGTGGATAAAAGGCCTCCTCTCCTGTCAACTTGTCTGTTGAGGTATTGGGTCACTGAAGGGGAATCTTACAAACACACTGCCTTTTAGTTCCTCCTCTGTGGAGCAAATGTCACTAGTGCCATTGATCAGATTCATGCATGCGGGTAATTAATGCTCAGGAGCCCATGAACTCCGGGATCTGTCTTGCTCTCTTCTTTGTCTTGCGGGTCTTCTATGCAGAGGAGAGATCCTGTAGCAGCCACTAGACTTCTCCATCTCATCCATCGGGTTTGCTCTTCCATTCTGGACAGCTTGTTTTTGGACTCTAAGGGAAGGAGTGAAGCCTCATGATCCAGCCTACCTCTCTGCACTCTGAATTAGGTTTTAGGGTAAGAGTCTGAAGTCTTTGCCTTATTTTATGACTTCCTTGTGGGTAGGTGGTGAGTAGGTTCTCTGATTTCAACCAGGGTCTTTCATTTCCTGCAGACCTTTTGTTCTTGTGGGCTAAATGCCTTTCTCTACCTTTTGACTTCCCTTTTCTTAGAAAATTTACTTTCGGAAACATAATCACCAATTCTTTCTGTGCTCTTTCAGGTACAAATCTTTTTTAAAAGGCACTTGCCAGTTTTAAAACCCAAGAATGTCTTTCTTAAAGACCTAGAAAGCTTCTCTTTGAAATACAGACATGAGAGAATACAGTACTCCTCCCTCCCAGTTTGCACAGGAGGGCAGAAGCCTAATTTCCATGGGCAGCAGCTAGCAGACACAGATGGCCTAATCACAGAGAAAAGTGTTTGCAAGTTCAGGGATAACTCAATGTGCTCTACATACTGAATGGATCCACTTCCCTGCTAATGGCCTGTGGGAGGGATGGCTCTCCCCAGTACTTTTCCATGAGCTCAATCCAGGACGCAGAATCCCTTACTGCCTTGGTTCTCACGGGGTCAGTTCTGGCTCACTCTTATACTGCAACAGTGGAAGGAAGTCATCATTGCCTGCTTTGTCCACTGCAAGTTTTGCTTGCAGACCACAAAATACTGGTCTAAATCTCACATTCTCTCATGCTTTTCCAGCTGTGAGGATGCCGTTATCTGGATTGGTCTCCAGGTTGTCCCTGGATGTTAACTCAAAGAAAATTTCTGAACATATTTGCACTAAGTCGAGCAGCATTGTTTTCTGAATTTTGGTGCCTATGATTTTCCATCACTTTTGTGTGGACCATCATTCTCAGCTTTCCTCAGTTTTGTTACCACTCCTGTTTCATAAACGTTCAATTGACACTTGACTGAATGGAAAATTTTGTGAAGCAGGGCCTGCAAGAGGTCATGACTTGCACGGACAATTCCCAGGGATAAAATCGCTGACAGCTGTGTGACCGATGCACTGCGAGTAGAATCAGGGAAAAGTGCTCATTTCAAGAGAGCTTCGTTACTGGACATGAGAAGTTGGGGCCAGTGGCTCTACGGGAAATTGAGTCTCTAGATTTGGCAGGGGGCCAGGGCTCTTACTTTGTAAACATTTTCATCCTGTGCAAGAGGAGGACGTGGAGATGTTGTGAGTGCTACCCCGGGCCTGGGTGGGAGTAGGGAGGGAGTAGCCTGGTTACAGCATAAAGGAGGAAAAGAAGCTCGTTCTCTCCTTTTGATCTTGTTGCGTTTGCTGCCTTCTGCCACCTGAACTACTGTCCCTGTTCCATGCCACCCTGCACTGGAGCCTGCTGTGAGCTAAACAAACCTTTCCTTCTTTAATTTTGGTGTTGCGTATTTTGTCTTAGCAATGAGAAAAAAGTAACCAAGACAGAATGTGGTACCAGAGAAGTGAAGTTGTTGTTGTGACTGTACCTGACCATGCGGTTTAAGAGCCTTTGGGACCGGTTTGTGGAAAGAATTTGGAAAGGTGCAGAGATGTCGCCTGAAAGGGTAGAGCTGGAACACCTTTGGTTGTTCTGTATGGGAGATTCTGGTTGGAGCTTAGAAGATCAGAAGGCTTACAGAAACTCAGAGCAGGCTTGCAGGGTTTCTGCTGGAAAGAAGGACTACACTGAGTGCTGAACTCCAGATGATGTGTGTTATGGCTTGGCAGAAAGTTGGTCTGCTTTTATTTATTTATTTATTTTTGTCTTTTTGAGACAGGGTCTCACTATGCAGGTGAGGCTGACCTTGAGCTCACTTTGCAGCCCAGGCTGTTCTCAAACTCGCAACAATCGTCCTGCCTCAGCCTCCCAAGTGTGATTATAGGTGTGTACCACCACATCCAGCAGTTTGTCTGCATTTTGCTTGTATCCAGAGACAATGTCTGAGACTGAGATTAAGGGTAGCAGACTAATCAAAGCAAATTTCTAATGTTGTGGCAGTGGCAAGGCTATTGTTGGGGGCTTTTAGCCAGACTTACATTGTGATTTAAGAGCACAGAGCCCAGCAGAATGATTTAAAATGTTGTGAGTTTGACCAGAAGAGGAGTTCCAGTAAAGCTGTGGATGATAAAGATAGAGCAGAGGTCTTGATGGCTGAAGAGGAGCAAGAGAATCCAAAAGATGGCCTGAGAACACCACAAGAAGAGGCAACTCTCTGCCCTTTGCAGCCTCAAAATAGCAAAGGCGAAAGACATTGCTTTGAGGAGAAAGCTGCAGAGGGCCATACTCCAGAATGGTGGCATCATAGGAAATCTGTTCCTCAGAATTGGATTCAGAGCACCCAGAGATCCAGCACTCAACCCCTACAGCCGAAAGAGAGGAAAGCCTGGCTACTTCTCCAGCTGGCAGCAGACCTTAGCAGCATCCGCATGCCGCTGGTTTTAGGTGCATGCAGAATGCAAGAGTTACAGGGTTAAGGCAGCTTCCACCCTGATTTCAGAAGGCCTGGGCATCCAGGCAGTGCGTCCCTGAGAAGGCAGTGTGTGAAACTGTGATGGTGAGGCCAAAGATGCAGTGGAACCCCACAAGTTTGGAAAAGCCAGGAATGTGGACTGTCTAAGGAAAGCTGCAAGGAGGGGACAAAGCAGGCCTAAGAGAGAAGCTGTGGGAGCTGTGACCACCAGAAGTGCCATAGGGGTGGAGCCACACAAGCCCTTTGGAACTCACAACTTGCCACAGATTGCTTCAAATAGATGCTGGACATGGAACTATAGGACTTAATGTTTGCCTTGCTAGATTTTGGACTTGCTTTGGTCCCACTCCTTTGTATTACCCTATTTGTAACTTTCTGGAATGAAAATGTTTATCTTGTGCCATTGAATGTTGGAAGTGTTTAACTTTTCTTTTGTACAAGGCCTCGCAGCTAGTTTGCCTTACGTCTTGGAGGAGACTTGGATTTGGACATTTCAGCAGTGCTGAAACTGTTAGACTTTGACAACTCTTGCAGATGGACTAAATGCCTTTTGCACAAAAGGATATACCTGAGTCTTTAAGGGAGCAGGGGCAGAATGTTATGGATTTAATATAATATAATATTGATAGACTTAATACTAGTTCTTACAGATTGGTTAACCTGTGTTGTAATGTTCAAATTGTGAAATGATAAGAATAAGCATGTCTTTTTATCTGAAAACTGATTTAAAGAAATGTGTCTGGTTGCCAAGTTGACAAGGTGTGGATTGTTATGGTTGATACATTGTGTCAACTTGAGAAATGTAGAAGCCTAACTAAATAACTCAGCCGTTCTAAATCTTGGGGTATAGAGGACATGTCCTTAGGGCTCTAGGATGTTGCTCATTGTGTCAACTTGAAAAGTTTAGAAGTTTAAGTGATTCAGCAGGGGGCCAGAATACTCATTTTGTAAACATCCTCATCCTGTGCAGGAGGAGGACATGGAGATGGTGTAAGTGCTATACTGGACCTAGGTGTGAGTGTGGAGGGAGCACCCTGGTTACAATATACGGGAGGAAAAAAGGCTTGTTTCTTCCTTTTTGCTCATTGCTTTTGCTGTCTTCTATCACCTTGAACTGTTGCCCCTGTGCCATGCCACTCTGCATTGCAACCTGCTGATTATGTGCTGAAACCACAAACTGTGAGCTAAATAAACCCTTCCTTCCTCAAAAAAAAAAAAAAAAAAAAAAGAAAGAAAAAAGGAAATGGAGTCTCAAGAAATTCAGTCCTGTTAAGGGTTTGGAGGCTTATGATGATGTTCCAAAAGAAGATGATTTGAGTGTGTTTGAATAAATGTAGATTTTTGTGCATGAATACATGTACATTATTGTATATGAAAAAAATGAGACAATTCCTGAAAATAAGCCCTAACTGCATCTTTTGGAGTAAAAATTAATATAAGGCTTGATCATATTGTTGGGGAAATATGGTAACATACTCAAGAACTTTTCTTGCTGGGAGGAAAGGTCCTTATCTCTCCATTCTTACCCTAACTTTTTACCTTTTGTTCTTGTGTTTTCTTTGACATTCCTAAGGTTAACTAGCTGCTTGCATTAGGTCTTAACTTGCTGGTCTATTTTCTTTCACTGGACCCTTTCTGTTATTCAATGCTTTCTTTTATCTGACCCTACCTTTAGGCTGCTCTGACTTCCTACTCATAACTAAACTTCTACACTGTTTTTAAAAACTGCAGATTCAGGACACAAAATTTACTCAAGCCTAGTCTCCTTCTCTTTTCTCTTGTCTGCCAGACACAAGGAACCTGGGCAACTCCTTTTCACCTGTAAATTGGGCTTTTCGACCTATGAGCAAACCACTGCTTTCCACCTATAAATTGTGCTTCCTATATCCTTAAGGAAGCAGCAATATTAGTGGGCAGCAGATCTCAACTTCAAATACAGGTACAGGGCTTGAATTCTGTCACAGCTGCCAGATGGGTGACCTGCGAGATAGGAGGAACACATCCACTGGATCGCCTACCTTGAAGCCACCTGCAACACATAAATTTGCCCAGCTCAGGATCATAAGGCACCTCTCTCTCTCTCTCTCTCTCTCTCTCTCTCTCTCTCTCTCTCTGTCTCTCTCTGTCTCTCTCTCACACACACACACACACACACCTGCACTCTATTTCTTTTAGCACATATTTTAAGTATCTGCCTAAAAAGTCCTATTATATCTCTCACTGATGCATCCTGAAAATTATTTTCTCTGATGATGCTCAGTGTAGTGCTTGATTGATTGTGTTACTTGAGAAGTTTAGAAGCTTACCTAATTCATCTCAGCAATTCTACACCCTAGGATGTTGAGGACCTGCCCAAGGGAGCTGCTGCACCCTAGGGTGTAGAGGACACACCTTAGGGCAGCTCAGGGAGCCTGCACGGTATCAAAGGGAAATGAGAAAGGACAACCTCCTTCTGTCCCTTGGAGCAGCTCCAGTCTTTGCCTTCAGCTTGGATGTTATCTCCTGGCTTCTAGTACAGGCAGACATTTTGGCTTCCACCTTCAATCCTTCAGCCTTCTCATGTAGACTCTCCAGCCGCCGACCCATTGGCCTCCTGAAATAAACTTGTGCAGAACACTGCAGTGAGCTTCTGACCTTGGACTGAACCCTTCAGCCTCCAGTGCACCCTCTGTGCACATCCTCATCCAGCTCTGTGGCTGACCATTATAAACCTTATAATTTCTTATTCATTTGTATATCCTGTGCTATATCTGTTTCTCAAGTAAAACCCTACCCTGACTGATACACTCAGGAAGCCAGCAACTTACTTCTACAGCTAGGGTAAGTTTAGGACCCTCCTAAGACCCTGTCCAGTGACAGCATGACCACAGAAAAGCACTGAGATCCAGGCTGTGATGTGTCCTTCTCTCTAAGGCCCATACACATTTTCTCTGAGTTGTATACTCCAAATTCTTCTCAGAGAATCTCTGTATGCCCTTTGGTGACACATCTTGAAAATTTCTTTTCTGTCATGAAAGTCTGCAAACTTATTCTGTAGTAGATGAGCTAAGGTTCACCCCCTCTGAGGTGCAGGGGTTCCCTCTGAGATGCAGCAAGACTGTATTCCCCAAGATGTATTGAGGAAGCCGCCCACAGAACCTCAAGGAAAACTTGGGCCTCAAGGGTCACAAGAATCACAAATTCATAGTGAAATAGGCTCCATGAAAAGGTTAACAAAGCAGCCACACAAGCCAGTGATGCTGGATTCCGTCTCTTTTGTGTGATGACATTTTGAAGGGTGGGATAAACTCAGAGCAACAAGAAGCAACAATCCCACTTGAGCAGCTGTAATAAACACAGCTTTACAGTGACAGCTGGTTTAGTGAGACTTAATTTTTAAAAAATTAAAATACTAATAAGAATCCCTTCCCAGAGCCCTAAATGTCCAACCATGGAACTAGAAGAGCTTCCTCCACTTCTTAAACCATGAAATAGAGCAAGCAGCTAGCAGGTGGCACTAACCTCTCACCAAGCAAAGGTCAGATTTGGGTGGTGTTCCTTGGAGGCAAGCTGGGCTCACCTGGTCAGTTCATTAACCTTGAAAAATACAACCCCTTATGCAATTAAATCGTGTTGTATATACCTATTATCTATGGCAGAAATGTAAAATATGTTCTAACTCATTACCTACTTTGCTGTACCAACAATAAGAACAAGGCATGATAACATATTATGGTCCCTTTAGGTGAAGAAATTTAGGCACAGAGATTAAGTATGACCTTGAACAATACAATAAATAATAATATTGACTGCTGATCTTCAAAAGGTTTCAAAATTTATTTTTAAATGGAGGCCTTTTAGTGATTGCCAAAGCCCTGAACACAGGAAGCATTCCATTTCCACTCAAGTATGTGGTTTCCATGGCAGCCGCAGCAGTGCAGCTCACCTGTGTTGCTCTCTTGCCACACAGCATCCAGCAAGAAGGCACTGGGTCTGGGGATGGAGCTGGCTTCACGCCCTTTCCACTGAGCCTCAGAGAGCAGCTGTCTCGGGCAGGCCGCTGCACTGTGCCGGCGCACCACCACCCCGCCTCGAGGAGGGAGCCCATCTGATTATCAGTTGGCTATAGATATCTAGCAGGCAACATAGCTCCAGCTCTTCACAGAGCTAGTTCACATGTTTAAAACAGAAACACACAAAGCCTTTGTAAATAAGGAGAGGAAGAGGGGCTTGAAGGGAGGTGAAGGAAAGGAGAAAAAAGGACTCAAGATATATCATGTACAGATACAAATTCCCTATGATGAATGAGATCATTTTGTATATCTAAAATGTACAAATAATATTAATTAATTTAAAAAATGAAACAGAAACATGCAGAAGAACTTATTCCATGCTTTCACTAATTAGAGCTGGGTTGTCCCTTTTTAACCTGCTTAAAATTATTAATAACATACGAAAGAAACATTAATAAACTGGGATTTATATTATAATTTAAAATTTAAGATCATAACTCACAAAGTTATCAGTAATTTTAAGGCTGTCAAGCTATTATGTTACTAAAACCTACAGGAAGCCTCATGTGGGCTACAATCAATGTTCAGCATTAATTTAGAGAAGGGAAAGTTATGCCTAAAATCTGTATCTGTATCATAGATACAAGATTGTGTTACTGAATCACATGGGAGATAACAAAAACCCCTAAGAATTTGAAAAAAATATTCAGTTTTCCAGGACCCCTATTGATTTGAGCAAGGTAGACACATTTATTTTGTCAACTGAATAACAAATTTGTTGAAAGATTCTGAATTAAAGAAGAGAATAAGTCTAATAATAGAGATTTGCACTTTTATAGATGAATCAAACAAAAAAATCAAATAAATTCCTTATTCTACATTAACTCAGATGCCTGAGCCCAAGAGATTTCAGACACTGAATAATAAAAGCTCATTTGTATCAAAACGATAGTTTTTTCATTTGTATGGAAGCCTTTCCCTATTACTGATGGATAAATACATTTTGGATTTCAGAAATAACTCCTGGAAAATTTGTAGAATTTTAACTTTCTGATTTACCATATAACTTAGTTGATGATAAAACTTTAACGGCAATTTAAAATTTTAATCTTAAGAATGAGAACTGTGAAAAGGAGATGTCACCTGAACTAAAGGAAAGACAAAGAGCACCCAGTACAGTCTTCCCGGACTCTTAACATAAACCTTTTCAAACTTTAATATCACTGAAATCTGCGTGCATTTGTAATGAGGTACCTGCTATCGTATAATTGGAGACTTTTTTCTCTCCTGGTGCTATAAAAACTTCCTCTTAAAGTAACAATTTTAGATTCAATGAGATGTTATCTGGTGCCTACTCCCTCTATTGAAACTGAATAATTATTTCTTCCCTATTTGTACTTTCTGTGGTCTCTTTTCTTGCTTGTACAATTTCTTTCTTGTCTTTATAAATTATTTTAAAGAATTGCCTACCTTTCCCTCATATTTACACACACATGCGCCCACATACACACATATATAAACACTGTAGATATTCTATATTTGGATATGTTATTCTGAAATATGTTAAAATTAAGTAATTAAATGTTATATCATCAGTGAGGGAAGGAGCCAATAGAGATGAAGCCCTGGGAGAAGCAAGGGGGACTCTTGACATATGTGTACATATGTGTGAAATGTAAAATGTGTAGTCATGTCTCAGCACGTAGCAACAGCTTTGTGTTCCATGATTTGGAGAGAGCTTCCATGACATCAATTGAAACCCACGCTTGCAGGTCAAAAACATCGCAGGGTATCACTTTCCAAACACTTCTCAGTCACCTCTTCCTCCTCAGTTATACCCAAGTGACATCAACAAGAAAACACCAGCTTCCCTAAACTAAACCTTTTCTGCATAAATCTTATTTTAATTACATAACATAGGTATAGAAATGTTTCTGTACCAGTAAGGTAAGCGATAATTTCTCATATATACTTAGTGTGATAAACTTTATATATAGAGTCTCTCAAGGTTAAATTCCAAATGTTACTGAAACAGGGTCAACCATACAGAATTATATTGTATTCATCCCCTATAATTTCTCATTGGTCTTCTCAAATAATGTTATATAATGGTTCATTGGCTGGGGGATTCATATTCTCAGTGTGTTTGTAAATGACATAAAAATAAATAATTTTAATAGAGAAATTAACTAAATGATACGTAACTATTCACAATATTCACAATGATACTTCAATATTCACAATAATATGTAAATTATTTCAAGTTTCACATTTCAAGACGAAATAATTAGATCCAAACATGTATTTATTTGCTTTTCCACTTATAGCCCTCATAAAATTACAATGCACTTAAAATTTTTAAATATGCAATTGATAATAATTTTTAAGATAATTCTTTTTTAAGGTCATTTTTTATCTTAGCAGTTATGAAAGCCACAGAGAGAACAAAGGAAAACAGACACATTAGATGATGCCCAAAACTAAATATTGAAGGCAAAAGTAATAATACATAGAGAAGCAGCCGTCCGGTGAAACACATCCAGGAGTGCCCTTGGGCTCTCAGGTTCCAGCCAGCTTCAACACTGTTCCTTCGAGATCAGCCCAGGGGTGACATGAACACCAGCACCCCCAGAGTGCGAATTACACTTTCTTATCCAGATTAAATTAAGTAAAGTCTATAACCACACATTTCTTGCCAATATAATTGAAAGTTTCGATGTGAGGGAGAGAGAACCACATCTGAAGACTGAGTGATCTTCACACAGTGAAAGCTCAGGCCTGAGTCTGACCTCTCAGGAGCACGACGTTCTGTGAGAATGTCCAGGTGGTGGCCTGATATGCCCGGCACACTTCCCCTCCCATTGCTTGGGCTTCAGAAATTGGGTGGGACTTTGACTCAGAAAGGAGACATCACCTCCACCTGACAAATTTTTAATGAAGAGTGACAGTTTCCCTAACCAGGTGATGAGAATACAGTGTGATCATGGTGGCTAGCGTGTGTATGAAGCAAGATCACAAATTAAGTGGCTTCACAAAAAGTGGTTCCATTTTCCTGTCCAGGTTTGGTACCTCGGTGCAAATGTGTTTTCTGAAGTTCAAGTCTCATTCCAAAGGTGGCAGTGAGGGTCTTCCCTACCAGGTCCCAAGATGTCTTCCTGGCACATCTATAGTCCTGGTGGGAAGACTTCTCTCAACTAATGAAGAAAGCCATCTCACCATTGTATCACCTGGAGTACAGCGCATGGCCGCCTTTAACAGCAGAGGAGGCTGCGGGGTTGTCTTCTCTGGGTGCCCTGGTGCCCTGGAGCCCTGCACACAGCAAAAGTGTTGGTAAGAAAGAGGAGTTAACTGGATTAAGGGGTAGACATACACTTGCTACATATACTTACCGTGTGTTTTGATCACAAGAAATCCAAGGTGAAATGGAGGGAGACATTATAACAGAAATCTTGCCTTGAAGACTTAGGGTGAGGACAGGATGCATAACTGCAGGATTGAAACCTTCTACCTAGGCCAATATGATAAGCTATAACCAGCGTTGGCTTCCTCAGGTTATTAAGAAGTTCTAAAATATGGGTGGACATGAAGCCACAGGCCCTGTTTTTAACTCCCAGTGTAGGAAAGATGGATGTCACAGACCTCTCAATCTCTGTGTGTTCCACATTGTGCACATGTAAAGGCAAGAATTAGCATACATTTTAAAAAGGTCTTTTCTTATTTCAAATATGCATGCAGAATATAATTGGACATCTTCTCTGTGGTGTTGAATTTTCATACTAGATTGAAGAGATTGTAGGAATAAAAAATCACATCCATGAATTGTATTTCTAAGGCTTTCCCTGCTTGGGACCAAGAACAGCAGCAGGACCATTTGGTGACTTTGGAGCCTGACGTGGTTTAAAATTCAAATGTAGCCTCTCTGAAGAAAGCTGACTCTTTTTGGAAGCTTGTGGTCCTGGAAGTGCTGCTTCCAGGAGAGTGGCAACAGGTCAGAAAGGAGGAAGCAAGAGCTATCTCACACAGTTCTTAATCACTGTGCCCTTGGTCTTTGAAAGTACAGAGGAAGATTCAGTCCTGCGCTGTGGCTCTGTCCCTCCTAACAGATGGTGTTCTTTATTGTCCGATAAGCAGCGGAAGAGGCGCTGGCAGCGGAGTCAGGTAGAAGCGCTACTCGGCTGTGCCGGCCATGGGCACATGATCAGCAACTCGGGAAGTAAGGTGGGAGCATCACTGCCGGCAGCACCAGAGTTGGTGGAATAAATGCCTCAGGACGTGAACTATGTCACTGTAGGATTTGATATTACCGAATGTGAAGGACGCTGTAAGACAAGCATAAAAGATTTACCTGGATAGTGTATTTTGTAGAGAAAAATTCTGTGTGTGTCTTTTAATATTCCTCATTTGATTGATTTAAAATATTTGCATCTGGGCATTTCAGTCTAACATGGTAGTGCTTTGAAAAAGATAGTATGTATGAAATGCTTATCATAGTCCTTGACTTCCATGAGCATTCAATAAATGGCACTTATAATTAATACTTCATGAAAAATAGAATTATAATCACCTTTAAAAGACTTTTCATGCCCATTCTGATTGTTTAAACTGTTTTTTGTTCCCTTTTTTATCTTTTTAAAACCAACATTATTGAATGGATTATACATATTGTGAGTAAATAGTTCAACATTTGTCAAGGAGGATCTGAAACATTTCCGCCCCTTGGTCCCTGTTTTTCCAACCTCCAAAACTACTGCATTTGGTTCTGCCTCTACTGCAACCGGAGAATTTCAAGTACTTGCAGTAGGACTGTGTGTGCTTCTTTGTGTCTGACTTACTCCTTTTGCTTATTGTTTAGAGGTACGCTTATGCTGTGTGTGTGGGCAGCATTTTTGGGTTCACTGTTGGGAGCCATGGAATGCAGATTCCTCAGGGTGCTTTTCCACCCACATGTTGAATATTTGGGTCCCTTACTGCTTGGGAAGTTAATAAAACTGACAGAATAATGACTCTTCAGGATACATAATTCTTGATGAATCTTTAGGATACCTAATTTTACTTCTGTTGGGTGAACACCTAAGAGTAGAAAAGCTAGGTCATAGAGTAGGCATATGTTTAACTTTATAAAAGACTGTAATTTTCTTAAGTGGTTGGACTGTTTAAGTCCCACGAGCAAATGTGTGAGACTTCCATTCATTCTACCCTCCGGTCAGAATTTAGCGCTCTCAAGGTTTAAGTGTGTATTCTACCTGTCAGGGTTGTGTTTTTCCAGTGAAATGCCCAAGCAGGCTGCTTATGAAGAAAGGAGGGTTTCACTTAGGTTGTTTGCTGGAGGTTTTCAGCACAGTGCCTGCCCTGCCTTGGCTCTCAGCTGCGGCATCACACAAGGACAGATAGCACTGGCAGGACCATGAGTCGGGGAAGGTCACATCTCACACAAGAGCAGGTGGGGCTGTTAGGGTTGTTCTTCCTATAACATCTGTCTCTCAGGACCTCAGAGGGTGACAGACAAAGTACCTCAAATGCCTGTGACCTGAGGACCTGCTAGGCCCCTCCTCCCAAATGTTCTGCCAACACTTAACAGTGTCTCCTGGAGACCATGACTTCACTCCCAGTGGACCTCGGGGGGACCACTTAGACTACATGCAGACAGCAGCCATGTTACTGTCTTGATGTGATTTTGCAGGTAGCTGGCATGGAATACCTTATGATCTAATCATTGTCCAGTCACATACCTATTTTCAGCGAAGTTTCTCCTTGTGAAAATGATCTTCCGCCTATTTTCATTGGGTTATTTTCTTTATATAATTGATGTTTACATTTGGGTGTGAGTTTTTTGTTAGGTAAATGCTTTGCAAGTACTTCATTCTGTGGCTTGACTTCTCATTTTCTTAACAGAAGAGCAATCATTTTAATTTTGGTGATGTCTATCCTATTTTTAAAATTTTATGATTAGTACTTCTTATATCCTGTTCCAGAAATGTGTGACCACCCCAAGTTCATTATTGTTTAGTCTTTTTGCTTTCCACACTACAATTTCAATTTCTGTTAAGTTACCTGATATTCCAGCTGCTGGACTTCAACCCTAGCTGTCCAAGAAATTCTGTTTTTCAGCCTAGTGCCCAACTTTCTATGCTGCCTTAGGGCTGATAGTTTTGATTATATTGTAAGTCGGACTATACCAGGGTTTGGTTATAACAGCTTTCAAAACATTTTAAAAGTGAAGTTAGTTTCTTCCTTCGGATGAACCCTAGAACCAAACATACCAGTATCACTAGATCTCAAAATGCATGACACCGACCCTGTGAGACCTTGAACTGAGAGACTTGGCCAGCTGTAGGATCTGGAGATTCTCATGCTGTGTTTCACAGACTGTGGAGGTTCTAAGACCAGGAGGCTGTGTGTGGGACTGTGAGGTCTTGACACTGAGCCAGCAGGACTAAATGTAAGTGACATAGGGGCCACCATTAGAAGATAAAACAAAAAGCCTTGAGAGCTCCAGGTATCAAAAAATAGTGACACTGTGAGAACAGAGCGCACCTTCATCTACCCATCCCTGTCCCAAGTCTGCTGGTTCAGCAAAATTGGTGAAAATCAGTTTCTTCCCGGCGAGCATCATCTTTGGATGTCGGCCTCCTCTAGACCACAGCCTGGGGCATGCGCCCACAGGCGGGTCACAGGTTCGGCAGCTTCCCTCTTACTCCACACGATTTTCACTCTGCAGACACTGCTTCTCTGCCTGTTCCTCCCAGAGCCCAAGTCTCAGCTTCCCAATGGATCTCAAGTACAGAATTCCCTCTTTGTCAAATTGCGGCTGCAGAAGAGTGTGTGTCTCTGAGTTCAGGGCCTGTAGGTATCTTTGTTCCCAGAAGCTTTAAAGAAAATGCATGTATGCATATGAATATCTACATCTACGTCTAATCTGTACACCTGTCTGTTGTCTAGCTATTTTTCAGCAGGTGTAGATATATGTATGTAGTATTTTCTCCCCATTGGGGGTATAAAGCAGAAGGTATTTCATATCTGTTTACATCTTAATTGGAAGTAGAAATCTACTGTTTTTAGAAATTAGAAATTCATCTTTTTATACAATTTGTAATTCACTCACCGCCTCTTCCAGTGATTCCTCTACAATTAGAGTCAAAACAGATTTGCCAGGGTGCCCTCTGGCATGCCTCAGGTGATCTTTCTTCATCTGTGTGGAGAAAGATGATTGACCAGTGTGCCAGATTTGTACTTCAAATGTACACATTTTAGAATTGCAACTCTTTCAGTGTGATCGATCACTCTCTAATCTAAAACTGAGGCTAGTGGTTTCCATATTTGTGGTCATTTCAGCTCATCACTGCAAAAGAGGAAAGGTTTAAAACTTAGGCTTGGAAATTCACCTAGACACAACTTTTCATTCAGAGCCTGACAGCTTCCTACATCACTGTTTTGTAATGTTTTTTCTCTTTCTATTGGATATTTTCAAGTGGAGTTGCTGACCTGCTGTCTTCAATATTATGCTTAGGGTGAGATGAAGACAGGTTGCACCTGAAAAGGTGTGACTAGGACATGAGCATGGGGGCACCAAAGAGGAGAAGAATTGAATTGCTATGGTGTGCAGTCAGCGCAGCTAGAATACTGACCAATGGGAAGATTTTGGAAGCTAAGTGGGAGAAAATGAAGGCCATTCCCCAGCTTGCTCATAAAACATTTTTGGCAAAGTTTAGAGAATAAAATATTTTTATTACTTATCTTTCTGACAAGTCAAAAGCTTAGGGGTGAAAGCCCTCAAGCCGTTTTGCTGCATAATCCCACTTCATCCTGTTCTTCATTCTCAGTGTTCACCATACCGAACCCAGGAAGAACAGGTGCAGATTTGTCTCGGCTCTCCCATAAGAGTTAGTCTAAAAGCAATGCAGCAAATACAATAAATTCAGCGGGTCAGTGTTACGGTTGGTACATTGAGTCAACCCGGGGAGTCCAGAGGTTTGGCTGAGTGACTCAGCAGGAAACCAGGATGCTTACTTTGTACACATCCTGAGCCTGTGCAAGAGGAGGGCGTGGAGATTGTGCGAGAGCTACACACCCCCTGGGTGGGGGTAGGCTGTTTACGTAGTAAGGGAGGTAAAGAAGACGGCTTGCCCACCATTCCACCCTTTTGCTGGTTGTTTTGCTGTGCTCTGCTGCCATGAATGTTTGCCCTCTTCTATGTGCCACTCTGCCTCTGAGCCAACCAAGTACAGACTGAAACCTCCACAAACTGTAAGCTTAATAAACCTTTCCTTCCTTCACTTTGGGTGTTGGGTATTTTGTCTCAGCAATGAGAGAAAAGTAACCAAGACAGTCAGTTTTTGTATATTCTCCTGTTTTACCTTTCTAAACTCTCTTGGAAAAAAATTTTATAATTATTTTTAAAGACATTCTCAATACTAAACATAAAGGTGCTAGAAACAAAGTCTAATATATTTAATAAAGTTCTGCATATTTGATATTTTTGTCCTAAGATTAAAGCAGATGTTAGACACTTTGACTCTTACACTGACTGTGCATGTTAAGGCACATGTCTTTCCCAGTGCCCGCCTTCAGTACAATGTATAAGCGCACACAAATGAATGTCTCCGGAATAAATGTCATGTTTTGAATGATCTGGGATTCACAACTTTCCACAGTTTGACTTTTTGACAAATAATTGGCGTAAAGTTGTTTTTCTAAGAGAAACTGTTTGGATCCTTAGTTTCCATGGTTGTAGTAATTATTGTAGTGCACGTTACTACGAGCACGTACACCTATGCAGTTATCCCCCTCATGCATCGTATGTGCTTCATTATATCCGTATTCTCTCAGTGGGTGCAGGTAACTGCTAAACTACCTCTTACATTCTCAGAACAGTTATGTGAATTTGAGAGAAATGGATAACATTTTTTCTGGGCCTGTTTAATGAGACGTCACTGACAAATGTTTGATGAGCCACAAGTGTAGAAGAAACAACAGGGTCTGATGCAAACACAAGGCCAGGAAGAAATATGTACTCATTACCCAGAAAGGAAAAGAGTTAAACAGTTTACAAGGAAGCTGACTATATCTCAAATAAAGCTAAACAATATTTATTAGAACACAAATATATCCAGTATCTAATGAGGTGGAAATTACATATGCCTGGCATCCAACCAAATATTTCCGGTCTTGCAACTAAGTTAGAAAATATAATACATGACAAGGAAAAGAATCAATAAAAATTTTCCTTGAACTAATAAGGCATTGTAATTAGCAAAATACAACTTTAAAATAGTCCTGAAACAATGTTCCGTATGTTACAAATGTTAGGGAGAAGGACAGACTGTTGAAGAACTAAAGGGAACTTAACAGAAATTAAAACTACAACTTTGAAGATAAAAACACACATTGGTTGATATTAAAGGCCAAAGGAAAAATGAATGCACCCAAAGTTGTAGCAATAGAAACTAAAACTAAAACACAGCGAGAAAGATACCCGCAAAGCTTTAGTGATCAAGGGACCACTCTACGCAGCCATATATAATTGGATTTCAGCAAAGACGTGAAAAAGAGGATGACAGCAAAATATTTCAAAAGAAAAATAGCCGTAAGAATTTCAAATTTTATGACAACTATAAGTTTCATGAGCTGTTTAGTGTAACATAAGTAGTGAAGAAGGTAAGAAAGAAGAATTTTAAAGCTTTATAACGACCTCTAAGAAGACATTTCTCACAGAACCAAGACTACAGGGGCTTAAAGGGCCTTGAGAAAGACAACTAATCCAACCCTGCATTGCTGGGGATAAGAACTCTGCAGATTCTTGCCGGTGTGTGTACAGCTTGAGCCTTCGCCCACCCCAGCCACCTGCGTTAGGGTCTCCTCTCTCCTTAACCCTCACGGTCCTCTCACCGCTCACCGCTCGGCCCATCCTCCCCCAGCATGAAACAGCATCCGCTGTTCTCTTATTTAAAAGCTTTCTGTGTATTATATCACTTAATGCTAAGCAATAATCGATGACAGGTTATTTGATCAATCTTGTATGTCTGTATGTATTATCCAGAACACACACTTCGAAGATATCAATATGTAAAGCAGCAACTATTGGTGTTTTGTTGTTGTTGTTGTTGTTAGCCTGTTTTGG
>PVLD010011177.1:0-66586 GCA_004027595.1 Dinomys branickii
TTTTTTTTTTTTTTTTTTTTTCTTTTTTTTCTGTTGCTGAGAGGATAAACTGTCTGACTAAATTTGCATGTCTGTATATGGGTCCATACATCTACAATTCGAAGATATCAATGGAATAAGCAACAACTACTGTTGAGACCATATCACCTTGTCTATAGATTAGTTGTGATTGTACTATTTTCTATGATAATGGGTGTCTGTTTCTCAATATGTTTTTGTACTTTTATGTTTCTAAAATAAAAAAAAAAAAAAAAAAGATTCAAAGGTGATTCCAACTCCAGCACTCTTCTTGCTAATTCGAAGTCCCTGGTTACATGAAAAAAAGAGATACTAAATTTCCCACTGCGAATATACTCAGAGAAAATTCTGAGTATCCAGGAATGCTCACAGAGGACTTAGGCTGGTTAGGAGAAAGCATAGATCAGAAGGTGGACACACTGTTATCAGTCAGTTGTGCTAAGCATATCCGTTGTGCATTCATGCTTGAGATAAGTCCTGGACAATTTCTGAGTCTAGGAGAAAACGTCCTGGTGTCTGTTGATGGAGGATGTCATCAAGGGATGCACTTACAATATTAAAAGATAGTCAGTGTGAGCAAGATAGATAAGAAAATGTATTTTGTGTAATGAAGAATGTCTTCAATGTGCTGACTTTTTCCACTGAACATACTTTTTATGTGCTATTCTATGAATCAGGTGCTTGCAGGAACAGAATTGATCTGAACTGCTGGAATATTCCAATGGAAACCTGTCATCCATTGTCCTTGAGGGATTGGTGCTAAGAGAATTGGGTGCTAAGAGAATTCAAGCTAAGCATAGTCACTCTGTGCTTCGTTCATTTTGGCTCTGAGCTACATATAAATGCAAAACATAGATGCAGTTATCTATTATTTTTCATCTTATTGGGGTTATGAATGACACAACTTTTATTTAAATATTAAAAATTGAATGTTCTTTATCTCGTGTTTTTCTTTAAGCGTATATATATTGACAGTTCCTTTCATTTCTTCTTGACTGGACTTATAACAAATCCTTCAAGCAATGAAGTAGCTTTCCTTGAGAAAGGTTCTCAGATGTGTCCTTTGAGTGGTTTTCAGTAAATTTTGTTATTTTTTGCCAGAACTGCTCCTCTCTTTCTCTCTGGCTTTCAGAATTCCCTTATTGGAGGATTCAGTTACATTATTGGCTAAGTTATATACATGTACAAAGTGTATTAGTATTTGACTATGTGCCCATGAAAGTTTCTTTCTTTACTGTTGCCCTTCTATCAAGTTGGTTTCAGAATCTGGTGAGCAACGCACAATGCTCAGGGTACATCTTACAAGTTAAAATATTTCTTGTGTCTTTTCCCACTCTTTTTGGATATCCACTATATTAATTAACGGTAGTAAAATTATAAGCATTATGTCCATTTAATATTGTTCCATTTCCTTACTAGTAAAAAAAAAATAGTCTATTGATTTGAACAGCCAGTGAAACAATATTATTGTATGTTTTACAAAGAAATAAAAGCAGGTTGAATGACTGCATTTTGTCCAAGGACTTTAATTCATTTTATAAAATGTAATGCTCATATGAATCTTATGAGGTTATTGTTCTTATTTTCTCTTACAGTAAGACTTTAGAAAGAAGTAAAGATAAAGTTTTTCTCCACACAAGTCTCTGCAAATAAAAGCAGAAAAAGTTTGAGATTTTTAAATTTTCTCTTTTCATATCATTCTTCTTAAAGATCTTTAATATATTAGTGCACAATATTAAATTACACAAATTTGAATCTAAAATACCACACTGTAATAATAACTCATGTAGTTTTTATTCTTTGTTTATTTTAAAGATAACAAAACACAATAACAAAATAACAACAGCAAAGATAAAAACAACACAAAAACAATAAAAATGATACAGGCTTTCAATCAAAATGATAGGAATTGACAATAGTTGTAATATTACATATTGTTATCTTCAATAAAGTTGCTCAGATTACCAGAGACGTAATAATGCAGGATTGATCAAACAATTAAAGAGAAAAAATTAATTAAAAACATTAGAAATGATGCAGATCTTCACTAAACAAGATGGTAGGAATTCAACAATGGTTGTTATATTGAATTTTGTTGACTTCAAATTGGCTGTTCAGATTACCAGATATAAGCCTGCACTCTGATGAAAGCCATCTATGACAAACTAACGGGCAACATCATTCTAAATGGACAAAAACGGAAAGTTTTCACTCTAAAATCAGGAACAAGACAAGGCCGTCCACTATCACCACTCCTATTTAATATATTTCTGGAAATATTAGCTAGAGCAATTGGACAAGAGAGAGAGAAATAAAAGGAACAAGGGTAGGAAAATAAGAAGTGAAACTATCATTATTTGCAAATGACATGATATTCTACATAGAAGACCCCAAAAACTCCACCAAAAGGCTTATAGATTCAATAACCAAGTTTAGTAGCATAGTTGGATACAAAGTCAACATTCAAAACTTCTTATTATCTTTTAAAAGCGAAAAAGGTTGATGGGTCATCAGGTGAGATATTTTAAATTTGTTTTATGTATCTATTCATTTACTGACTAACTTGTTGACTCTATTTCTATGAAATTTGTGAGACTGTTTAGGGGAGAGATTTTTGCCTGTCTTGTTAGCGAGTAGATCAGTACACAAAGAAGACCATTTACATATTCATATATTTGTGATTTGAATGAATAAGTGCTTGAAAATAATCATGTAGTTCTTTATCTAATAAAATTTAGATAATATACAAAACAGGCCATCTGAAAAGTTTCATGGATAGGCTCATGTGAAACACTAATGATAAAATATGAGTTTATAAAGTTCCACAAATAGCACAACATAAATATCAAGATTAAATTTTTATATGTAAACCAGAAAAATCAGACTATTGTATAACTCCAGCCAAATGACCAGTTTATGTAGAATTATTGATGTTTGCATAGCAAAAATTGAGTTTTCGCTAAAGATTCTTGGTTCATTATCATTTCTATTGGTAATTATGTATTTTTTTGTCTGTCCCATAGTAATTTCTTGGTGTTTTCACTAACTGAAGAGAATTGTCAATTCTGAGAGATGTGAAGGACATAAAAAAGATACAGACCAATTAGATAGGGAAGACAATATGCAAATAGATCCAGGGTAGGAGTTCTGGACTGACTGTCAGGTGATAGATCAGGGAAGGCAAACTCAAGAAAGTGTCCCCAAATAATGCATTGGAAGTAGATCCTGGCATTAACACCATGGTGGAGGTTAATTCTTATTCACATAGCATCAAGCTATCTTTGACTAGATCACTCCAGGAAATTTTTGTTCATTTTATTTACGTTTTAATTCTGGAAGGAATTCTCTGATCTTACAAATAACACGGTGACTCTAAAAATACTGATAATGACATAAAAATCATACACTAGTATTATCATCTTTGATTGAAAAAAGTGCTTTTCCTTTTCAAGAAAGTCCATGAAATTTTCAGCTAGTTTACAATTGTTCTTATCTCCCTCATATCGTCTCTGTCTCTAGCTACATTAATTTTAGTTTGCTTAGTTAATTACATAAGAAAATGGTCTTTTGAGAAGACAACTAAAACTTAAAACGATAAAAAGATAAAACAAACAACTCTTTCAAGTCAGATGGGAGGATGATACAGCAAAAGTTGTTGAAATATCAATCGTAAGAGGAAGCTCATGTTTTAGAAACATGAGCTTTAAAAAGATGTATTCATTACTTGGAAACAATTGACTTATTTGGAAAAGATATATCTGAAACAAAAGATAGAGATATTCTGGCCATAGTTTAACAAAATTTTGAATTCTCTATTTCTAGTAGCACAGAACAGTTTAATTCAGTAAGAGAAGGGACACACCTAAGTATTACACCAACAGTTCAAGCAAACAGTCTGTGACTGCTGCACATAGTATAAAAATGTCACAGAGAAACTGTCAAAGCAAACACACGTATGACTGATGGAGAAAGATCCACAGAAGTTCTACAATATCAGGGTGAAGCAAGTGGTTTTGCAAAGTCTGTCACTATCTTGGCACTTTTAACATGGTTGATTGAGATGACTGAGAAATGCTCCTTCCCTCTGATACTTTGTAAATGTCAAGTTGAACTTGGGGAGCCATTCTTACTGTAGAGACAAGTCTACCTTGTGTCTGTCTCAGGCATTTCCCTCTTCTCTTGTCTTTCAGCTATTAGTCTTCTCTCATATTGAAGGTCTTGACACTATTTCTACTCAACAATTTCCATTATAAATGAACCAGGAAACACTACATTAGACCAAGGAACAAGAGGTCCCTGGTCTCTGGAACTACTTCTGACGTGCAACTTGGTAAATTACTGCTATAAAGGTTAAGTCATTTTAAATGTCTTTCTATAAGGCAATCAATGTAACAAAAAATAGACAAATGCAAAGAGGGAAAAGTTTGTTTATGAAGCAAGGGAAGCTATAAGAGAGTCTTAACCTTTACAGTGGTCATAGGAAATATTTGTATATTATGCACAAGGACCTAGACTTTTTCAGATGCTTTATACATTTATATCAAAATCTATTGTTTTTCCCATTGTACAGATGAAGAAAAACTATACTGCTGTCTTATTCTAAAGACCATGAGACCCACAAAGGACAAATTCTTGCTTTCCAGATAGAAGCAACATCATTGCTTACATAATAGCATTAACCATGGATGTAGAGCTCTGATGCAAAAGAAAATAAAACTTTCAACAGTAGAAATGAACATTTGAAAGTCAAAATATGTCCACATTACTGTTTATATGTAAGTTATCTAGCCATATTTAGAAAAGTAACTTTAGCTTAGCTTATATTTTTTTCCACTTTGACATTTAATCTGAGAGCACTACCATGTCATATATTTTATACTAAAACTTCCCCACTTTTCCAACTCCCCAGCCCTTTTGTACTGAATTATTAACTAGATGGCGTTCAAACAGGAATCAAAATGACAGCTTTTACTGTCACCCTAGGAGTCCAGGGACACAAGATGTTGTTTTGAATCATATGGACTTGAAACATTTCTACTTTTCCATTTTATAAGTTCCTATTAAAAGCACACTTTAGGATTTTTTTCATTAAAAGCTTTGAAACCTGGGTGCAATGGAGATACCATTAAAGGATAATACCAGTGGACTAAACCATTGTCCTCTGGTATGTTCAGCTTTCCTGCTGGAACATAAAGTGATAAAGTAGAAGCATTGGTTTTCTAAGCGGGAGACATTTATTCAGTGACAATGTCTTATTACAATTAGTTTACTCTTAGTATACAAATGACGAATGCAAGAGTAATTGCAGCCCCTGTGGATTAGGGATCATTGTTCTTCTGGTTCCTTTCTTCGAGACCAGTACAAATCACAGTTGGCAGCTGCTTGCTGAAGTGTTTAATATTTTCCTCTGTCTAAAGTTTATGTGTCTCTCTTTTTTCATTACTTTTGCAGTGTTTTTCCTGTTTCCCTCCTTATGGCCTCTCTTTCTTTCTTGGTTTCTTCACCCATCTTGCTACTCTGACTTTTTATTTATCTAAAATGGACTAAGAAATGATTTTCCAACCTGACTGTATATTAGAAGCAAAAGCATATTTCACTAAAGACAATTGCCTTTCAGCCTCACCCTACGCACCCCGCAAGCTTCTGATTCAGGAAAGCATCACTCAACCATGTAGTTAATCGTTTGCAAAGCTGTATTTCTAAAAGGCTTCCCATGTGATAAGCATTTGCAGTCCAGCTTGGAGACCTTTACTTTGTGTCTTTTCAACTGTCCCAGTCAGCCTTCAGCTGGTTATCTCAAAGCAAGAAAATGCCTAAATGCAAATATGATGTATTATCCACTTCAGAACAGAAGCTCACACAGAGGGGCCCGCAGTCTGCTTTCTGAGCCCGGCTGGTAGTGTGAAGGATCATACACAGATTTCATGTTGTATGTTTTTCTTCTGGCCTACTGTTTTGAAGAATACAACATGAATTACCAGTGGGCCTCTTGCTCAATGAAGTAGTTATGAGATTGTGGAATCTGATTGTAGAGACTCTACTTCAACCCCGTCGAAGGGCCAGACCTCTTTCTATATGAAGGTGCAGCTAGAAATTTTTTCTGAGATTCATGCCTCTTCGGTGTAAGCATGAAATACACCTACCTATAACAGGATGCCTCACGACTCTATCTCCCATGCATTCTCCAAGATACACAGCAGCCGGTTCGTAAGCACAGAGAGGCCGCATTTACCTTTCAGTGGGCCGGATTTTCCAGTGAGTTTCTATGAAGTTCAAGCACAGCAAGACTGCCTCATCACGACACATATTGTGGGTAATACCATCTATAAAACTAAAGTATTTCATGAACAAGCACTTTTTCACCCTGATATCAACCTCTACAATTACTTAAGAAAAGTATACATTACGATTTCTCATGAAAAACCTATAATTTTCAGAAAATGTAAGAATAATTATCTTACCTGGACAGCTTTCAGTGTAAAAAAGAATTGTATATGATTTTATAAACAAAAAGGAATGCAAATATGTATTCTTACTACTCAGCAGTTATCTGTGTATTTGCGTTTTGCAGCTTCAAGTTTGCCAGCACACTTAAAATCCATTAGCTTGGCCAACTCCATCATTCTATGTACGGATAAAATACAAGTTACTTCACAATCACTAGTTAGCTATGAGATTTATTATAACAAATACATATTGAACTCCCTAGTGCCTTACCATTAAGTGAACTTATATCTCTGCTTTCTTCAAAATAAAGATACTTTTTATTGTCCTCTTCATTGATTTTAAAAAATAATTAATATAAAATGAAGAAAAATAACCCTGTCAAAATTACATCACCCAAAGATACAGACCCCTTCCACAAACACACCTTACAAAATACATTGCAATAATTATGTTACAGTTATTTGTGAACAATGGTGCAAGGTTGTTTTTCTGCTTGTGAAATTGTCCATTAAAAGTAAAGAAAATGAAAATGATTTAAAACTGATAATTAGGTTTCTGTTTCTTATATATTTCCTATTTACCTGCATACACATGGAGTTAGGCTATATGATGAACTTTTTTCATGTAACAATACATGGAAAACAATATAAAAACTATATTAGTAAATATGAATATACACAATTATTCATAATAAATATGGAACATTTCTTCCTATAGTCAAGTTGCAATTTAACATATCCCCTATTATTGAACATTTAAAATATTTCTCATTTGTTGTCGCTACAAAGAATGTACCAATAACTGTATTATGCATATATTTCCATATCTTCTTTATATCTTTAATATTCACATATTTTTGCATATTTATTTCAAGATAAATTTTAACAAAATAGGCACGTCTTGTGGAATTCTGAACCAAAGTGCACCGTTTATGCCCACAAGAAGTATAAGGTATATCAAGCACCTACATCCTTTGATGGGCTTTTGTCCCCGATGGCTCACACCCGCGTTATTCCTGTTCTGCCTTAGCATTTGGCCTTCTTGTTTGGCACCATTCTTACCCTCATCTGCATTTCTCCAAACCCAAAACTACAAGGTTGTTGCCTGTGACACAATTCGCCACCGACAGAACACCCGTACTGAACAGCGGAATACCTGGAGCAGCAAATATTCTAGGACTGAACAGTATGTAGCTCTTGTCTCCACAACTGGCAATTCCGTACTATCCATTTCAGGACATATTTACCTTCTCTGCAGTGATTCTCTATCCTGGGTGGGAGTCGTAATCGTTGGTGAGGATTGATTAAAGCATTGTCATCTAGGCTTCATTCAGACTGAAGGTACTAGCTAGGATCTTTGAGAAGTAAAATCGAGCAATGGACCTTTAAAAAACTTATTAATTCTGTGGTACAAGTGTACAGGAAATTACTATTTAAAGCCCTTCATCCAATATTGTCTTTTAAGTTCCTGAATTCCCCATTATTTATCCTACAAACCCAAACCTGCAAGCTATCTTCTGCTTTTGTAGCACAAGGTATTATTCCACCATTTTTCTTTTTTATCTTTACACAATGGCTTAAAACACATTTTCACACCTCACAAAGTGTTTTCCTAATTAAAAAATGAAGTTCTTTCTTAAAAGGAAGCTTGTTATTCTTCTAAGGCAGCTGAGTAAGCTTCAGCTGCTCAGAGATGCTAAAAATTTTTCCTTTTTCCAATTATCATTTTAACATATTCGGTAATGAATAAGTACTTCTGTCCTCAAGTAAGATCTATAATGGCTATAGTATCAAAAGGCAAAAAGACCATTAAAGTTGAAAAAAACTCAAATAGTCATCAGGAATCTGCAAATCATTGTAGTCTCTGACTTAAGCACAGGACTTAGAAAGATGCTATCACTAAATCAATGCATGCCTTCACCATAGCATTCATCATGCCGGCTGTCTACACTGCGAGCATTAGCCCCTCTCTATGTGTCTCTGACATGAGATTCCTCCAAACTACCACATATCCCTCAAGTTCTCTCATTTGCCATCAAGCATTTTCACAAGTTACAAATTTCAAACTATAGCACTTCTAAATAAGTAAAAATTCAGGCTAACGTGTCTATTACAAATTATATCTGCCTGGGGATCACAGAGTGTCTTTCATTCACTCTAAACTTAATAATAACACCAATCTACAGTGCAAGAACAGTACCCCTGGAAACAAGTTTAACGAGGTACTTTATAAGTTACAGGACTTTCACAGTGTAGTTATGACAACTAGTCATGACAGCTAGTACAATTTAGACACAGCATCCATCCCTGAAAATAGTTCCAGTAAATTGTTTATACAATTTTCATGGTGACATCCACCGGGCTTATCTGCTAGACAATTACTTACAGTGAGAATTCAAGAGGAAATTCAAAGCTAAAATACCAATAACAATCTTCATAGAACTCGTAAAAACAATCTTTTATTTCATCTGTAATCAGAAAAGACCTAGAACCAAAGCAACCCGAGCAAAAAGAGCAACGCTAGAGATAGCGCTATGCCAGACTTCAATCTACATTATAAAACTACAGTTTAAAAAACAAAAACAGGTACTGGTACAAACCAGAAATACATACCGGAGAAGAGCATAGAAGACCGAAACAGAGAGAGAACCAAGCATCTACAGTCACCCAGTGTTAGCAAAAAGGGCCAAAGCTGCACGTTACACAAATGACAGTCTGTTTAGCAAACGGTGTTAGGAAAACTGGAGAGTCATGGGCAGAATAGTGCAAACTAGACCCCTTCTCTTACCCTGTGCTAAAATCAAATCAAAGTGGGAAAATCACGGGGGCATATTCGCAAAGAATTAAGGACTGCATACAATAGTGAACCACCCGTACATATGATTCTTACCAGCACCATTCACCACAGCTAAGTTGTACAAATGGGTAGAGTTAGATGGTAGAGGTAGCTGGATATAGAGACGATAGACGTAGGGATAGAGATGCCATAGATACGGCCACAGGGAAGAGTGGAATCACGTCATCTGTAGGAAAATAAATGAAACTAGTAAACATCCTGTTCAGTGAAACTCGCCGGAATCATCAAGTTAAAAAGTGCATGTTTTCTCTTATATGAGCATCCTAATCAATACATTAATTAATTAATTAATTAATTAAAAAATTAAATACAAGAGAAAAGTCAGAAAACCAAGAGGTAGATTTGTGGAGACAGGAAAGGGAAAAATGGAAAAGGTGTGGAAAAATGAGGGACCGAGAAGATTGCAGGGGATTAAGATACATTAAATGCAGGTACCAACTTCTCCACAATGGGCCCCTCTATTACACACTGTAAACATGCACTTATAATTTTTAAAACATCATTAAAAAACAGGATTTCTTTCATGAGTATGAGTGTTAGAGAGAGAGAAACATTTCTGATTGGGTCACAATCATGCATAATTTACATTATTATCAAAAACCTGTATGTTCTGGTGTTGGCCTGACTTTTTCTTTCGTCTCCGTACCTGCTCTCTGTACATGTGCTTTCTTGCAAGTGTCTAATCTTCAACACTACAATTCACAAGACTTTGAGACTCCAGAAGCATTGGGGTAGGGATATAATTCAGTGGCACAAGCACCTGCCTGGCAAGCCCAAGGTTCTAAGTTTGATTCCAGGTACCAAAAAAAAACCAACCAAACAAACAAAAAAACATGATGAGCATCTAGCTATGAGACATATAAAAGCCAAACTCTTTGTATCACCCACAGGTTGCATTTTTAAGATCTCTGCATTTGTCTGTTTCTTCCAGCCATGTTGAATATTATCCTCTGTTTATCTTACAGACATTCATTCCATATCCCATAACTATATTTCAAAGTAACAATGTAATTTATGCTGTTATAAATGTTTGCGAATGAATGGCTTGCTGTTCTGCTTCCTTCAGGAACCTATTAAAGTTTTGAGAAGAAAAAGATAAGAAAGTGAGAGGTATGATTATGAGAAAGTCTAGGATCTGAGCTAATAGAATGATGGAAGATACAAATTCCTATTTTAAAAAGTCTTTTCGAGTAAACTTTTGATGGTTATTTGAGTTTACTAAATGTTTCTACCTTGCATGTCCATATGCAAATGGACTTTTGGCATGAGATTGAAACATTAACAAGCAATTTCTTTCTGCATGTTCTCCCTTATATGTGAAAGCCAAAATATTGATCTCATAGAAAAATAAAAGTAAACATCTGTTAGCAGAGCCTTAAAAGGTTTGAAAGGTGATATTCTGATAAGATGGTTAGTGGATGTAGTGCAATTGGATAGAAGAAATAATATTTTATGGTCTATAGCAGAATAACTAAGGTGGACACAACTAGTTGCATGTTTCAAAATAGGTAGTAGAAGGGATTTTTAATGTTCCTAACTCAAAGAAACGATAAATATGGGAGGTGATATGTCCATTACCCTGATCTGACCATCTCACATCATATACATGTGTTGAAATGACACTGTACCCCATAGATATTTTGCAACAATTGTGTCAAGTAAAAAAAAAATTCAATCCTCAGAACATAAGTCGTGGCATATCTTTACACAGAAGAATCAAATATACTTGTTATTACCTTGCTTTCAGCCAAGGAGAAAGTCTTTTATTTGTTTTAATTGCTTCTGACATCCAACGTTTTAATCTTATATGTTGAAAGATTTTGTCACAGGAAAGATAATTCTTACAGAAGAAAATCTTCCTGATTAATACTTTCAAAATTTGGTCTTCACAGTTTAGAAAATAATAAAATCAAAAATAGCAAGGAAAAGATATAATTACCTTTATACCCCCCAAAATTATCCTGCATTCAGCTATTCTTTCTTAGAAATAATTCACGTCATTATTTTTTTCTTTCTTACATTTCCACCCTAAATATGTCGACAGATTTCAAGAAGGTGGATGGCCTTTCAAAGAAAGATCAATCTTCTGTTGAAGGGACACATGTAGAACTATCTTTTAAGGAGTTTCTTACTAGTTCTGAATCAGCAAATATGTTTGTTTTTAAGCTAAGGAAGTTGGCATTCTCTGAATTCTAGTAAGTAGACATGCATCAAGAAGATTTTTTTAGCAAAAAATCTTTTTATTTCCTTTCAATATAAATTTAATTAATTATCAGAAATTACTTTCCCCTGTTTCTCAGTTGTCTCTCTGTGAGCTTATTCTGTTTCTTAATTTCCCTCACTGGCACTTTCTTTTAACTCTGTCAGTCATATGTCCGAAAATAGAGATGCCTCCTATTTTAGAAGGCACAGGTGCAGAACCAAAAATGAAGTTCTATGGGCAGTGCTGGTCACTAACATTGCTCTCTGAGATTTGATTTAACATGTAGATCACAGTTCTGTTCCATGGTACCCTTCTTCCATGTTTCTAACTTAGTGCCAGCTTACCCTGGATTGAAACCTTTGAAATTATGAGCCAAATAAACTATTTTCTCCTTAAAATTATATCTTTTAGCCATTACTCTCAGCAATAGGAAAGGGGATCAACTCAGAAATTTGTCACCAAGAAGTCATTACGGTGATTGCATTGTGGCTGTAACTGACCCACTGATTGGTTAGAACTGGTTTCTAAAGGCCTCTACAAAGGCTTGTAGATGCAAGCAAGAGGAGACCTAGAATGTCATAAGCAGAGTTGGATGAGTGGCTACAATCAGAGCTGTGAAGACCAGGAGGCTAATAAGAATGTCTGCCAAAGAAAGCCACAGCTCACCAGTGCTGAGAGCCCAAGGAAAAGTCTGTGAGGGTCACAACCAGTAAGACCACAGGGGTGGGGCTCCCTCAGACTCTGGAGCTTACATCTCAGCACTGGGTGCCCTGGATGCCAGGGATATAGCTGTATGACTTAATGTTTGCCCTGCTGGATGTTTGTCTTTCTTTGCTCTTATTCTCTTCTAATCCTCTATTCCTCCCCATTTAAAAAAGAGTCTTTTATTTTATTCTAAAGAGAAAAAAACAAAATGACAACAAAGACAAGCACAAAACAACACAAAAACAATAAAAATGATACAGAATTTCAAAATAAAATGATAGGAAAATAACAATGGTTGTTCGATTACATACTATAGTCTTCAAAGAAGCTGCTCAGATTGCCAGATATAAGAATGCAACATTGATTCAATAATTGAACATTCGCTGTTCTTTTCACTAAATCATAGCAGTTAGTGGCACAATTATCCTAGCTATCTTGTGTATGTATATATATTTCCCTTCCTTTTCTCCTTTCCCTCTTCCAAGTTGTTCTTTCCTTTTAAAAAAGATAAACCTAACAATGAAATCAAGTTTCAAAACAAGTTATTAGGGCAATTACAATAGTTCATATATTGTGTATTGTTGTCTTCCTAGTAGTTATGCAGAGCAGAAGACATATGTGTGCTATCTTGTCAATACCGTATTAGCACAAGACTTTCTTTTTAAGGAACTAAGAGAAATTAGCTGTATAACAATCTTAACTCTCTTGCATATACATATATTTTTCCTTTCTTCATTTCTTCTTTCCAGATCACAGTTTGTTTTTTCTTTGGAGCAATGTCTTCCCAATTCGCAGTATCTATTGTACATTTCAGATCATTTTGTTCATTTTTTCACACCAGTGAGAAATTATGATGTTTACATGTATGGGCCTGATTTATTTCACTTATGAATAGGTCTCTTGTTGCACCCATTTACCAATAAAAACATTGAATTTATCTTTCTTTATAGCTGAGCAATATTTCATTGTATAAAAATACCCACTTTTTTTTTTAATCCAGTCTTCAGTTGATGGGCATTTGGGTTTTCTGCAAGATTTAGCTATAGCAAATTGCACAGCTGTAAACGTGATTAAAAACTTACCAAAAAAGAAAAGCCCCTGTCCTGATGGATTCACAGATTCTACAAGAAATTTAGAGATTTAATGCCAATACTCCTCAAACTCTTCAATAAAATTGAAACAGAAACAATTCTCCTTAACTCATTTCTGGAGGAAGATATTACACTGATACCAAAACCAGAGAAAGACCCAACCAAAAAGAGAACTATAGCCAATCTCTGTAATGAATATAGATGCAAAATTTCTCAATAAAATATTAGCAAACAGAGTGCAGCAAATCATCAAGAAGATTATACACCATGACCAAGTGGGATTCATTCCAGGGATGTAAACATGGTTCGTTACGCACAAATCAGTAAATATAATACACCATAAGAACAGAGCCAAGGATAAAACCACATGATCATCTCAATAAATGCAGAAAGGCTTTTGAGAAAGTCTAGCATGCATTCATGATAAAAACCTTACAGAAAATCAAAATAGATGGCCTTTACCTTAATCTGATTAAAGCCATCTATGACAAACCAGTAGTCAACATCATCCTAAATGGACAAAAACTGAAAGCTTTCACTTTAAAATCAGGAACAAGACAAGAACATTCACTATTGTTACTCCTATTCAATATAGTTCTGGAAACATCAGCCAGAGCAATTAGACAAGAGAGATAAATAAAATGCATAATAATATGAAAGGAAGAAGTTAAACTATCTTTACTTACAAATGACATGAAAAATCCAAAAACTCCACCAAAGGACTCCTAGAATTGATAAACAAATTCAGTAGCTCAGCAGGATATAAAGTCAATGCTCAAAAATTAATAGCAGTCCTGTACCTATTTCTCCCTTTTGGGATGGAAATGTTTGTTTACCCTGTGCCATTGTAGTTTGGGATTATATGTTTTTTTTTTCTTTTTTAAAGTGATTTATAGCTAAGACCTGCCCTTGAAACTCAAAGGATGTGAACTTTTGAACAACACTGGAATTCTTGAGAGTTGGGGGAAGGAATTGGTGCATTCTTGGTTTAAAAAGGATAGTTGTATTGTTTGGCATAATTATGAACTTGTTATTGTTTTCATTTTGTGTTTAAGTATGGTTTAAGGAAATATATTTGGGTGTCAAGTTGACAGGTGGGAAACCGCAATGGATTTCCTAGTTTGCTTGATTTGACTTGCAAGACCTCTTAGAACAGTGCTGGTGAACCTTTCAGAGTTTTCAGTGATACAAACAGCCTGCTGTGGCGCACATGCTGTAGGTTTGCTGCCACTGTCCTAGAAAATTAGTAAAGTATGTTTCTAAGAGTGACTGGGTGCATCACTGGGGCATTACCTCAGAGCTGTGCCTGATCCCTGGCCCACTTTTGGGGGGGGTCTTCCCCTGTACTGTGACTTCCAGCCTCCATGATGTGAGCAGTTTTATTCCACCATACCCTTCCTCCATGATATTTCTTCCTTGAGCCACATGAAGATGGATGAAGACCTCTGAGACTATGATAAAATGACTGTGTGCTCTTTTAAGTTATCTATATCAGACAGTTTGTTCCAGCAACAGGAAAATTGACCAACACCAAGCCTATATTAAAGAAACATTACCACATGATAACTGACCTGTTGCCGCCCAGAGCTGGAGCTAAAGAATTGTCCAGGCATCTGCTCATTTGATTGTGCTCCTGGGAAATTCTAGTCAAATTCTAAAAAGGTACTGGGAAGAGATGAAAAGAGAATCGCTCTAAATGTCTACTTAGACAATGAAGGACATAGAATAAGCAGACAGTTTTTGCTAGATGCCTTTAATTGTACAGTTTTATCCTGTGGAAGTGGAACACACACACAGGTTAATAGTATCTGTGCATTGAATCCCCCAAACCATTTCTGTAAATCTAAAAATATATTTCAAGTAATAGTATTCCAAGTAATTAAAATTCTGTTCAGGAAAATTCAGATTGAAAATAATAAAATAAAATTGAGTCCCTCTTTCTTTCATTTGAACATATTGGAGACTTCTATTTTTAATGATAAATTTGTATTTGAGAAGACACTCAGATGAAATCATTTTGAGAATACTTCAGACAGATTTTCATCCTCAACCAGAGTCTTCTCTCTAACTTCTGTACAGTTTTCTTCTCGCCCATTCCTATGCATACTCATCCAACAAACTCTCGCTCCTAAATTATTAGCAGAGAACTTACCAGGCAAGCAAAGATGTCAGGTACAGCCATGTGAATTCAGAGAAGTCCACAGTTTGGAAAAACTCACATTTCTGATCAAAGAACAATTCAAAGTCATGAAGATTTCACAATGTCATCTTCCCAATACAAGTGGTATTTACATGTAATCCTGTATTTTAACAAAAAAAAAAAAAGGAAATATATTTCACCACTTATTGGGGAGTGTCATTTGTATTATTTTGGTAGTCATTTTAATATACCCTTAACTGATAAATTTCCATATGTTTTTATGTATACAATCAAGTTTGAATGAGCCCCTAATGCATTCTAAATTATCTTTTTTCTCAGGCTGTGGCTTTTGTGCTATAGTGGATACAAATAAAAATAGACAACAGACAAAATGTGACCAAGAAGAAGAGAACACATGGAAAGTTCCTTCTAGTCATAGTGTTTTTACATAGCTTTTAAAGGACCTGTTCTCTGTATTTAGACCGGGGAAATGAGCCAAGGTGTAAGGAGGATCACTGGCTGCTCTTACTGGTCCCTCTTACGTTGCTTCTTCTTTCTTAGCTCCAGAAACTACTGCAGTTTAAAGCATCAAGACATTTATTACTATAGCCGCAGATATTAAAAAACAAAAAATCAAGCAAATAGCCAACAGATATATAGACAAAGAGATACAGAAACTTGTAGATACAAATGCATAAACATACATTATAAATATACATGGGGAGAGACAGGAAGCTTCGTATTCTAGGACAAATTCCCTTTTAAGGGCCCTTGAATCTGATGTATATATAGTCTATGTGAATATTCATAAGTAATGGATAATGAGAACTGAGAATTTGAAACAAGAAGTTCAAGCAAGTCCGTGGCTAACACTTTTAGATTCTTTGCCTCTCCCTCACCTGGGAATGATGAGAGGGATTTGGGGAGTTGCGTGCTGAAGATGTTCTCTGTTCTGAATTAAAAGCCTTTTACTTTCAGCATTGGCCCTCATGTTTCCTAATAGAGAACACATTCTTTGCCTTGCTCGTAGCTTAAGGTAAATTATCTAGTGTCTCTGTTTCCCTGCACAGACTGGAGAGAATCTCCAGTGCTTCCGTTTCTGCTCTGCATAGAATTCTTAATCAACATAGACAGCAAGGAATAGATGTAAGAGGCCTTCTGAGTTAAAAATACCAACCAGTTTTGACCCTACGACTCTGAGGAGCGAGAGGGAAGGAAATCAGTAGCTTCGTCTTGAATACCTAAGTAGAAGTCATGGGATGTTATAATATGGGCCCTTTCCTTTTCATGAGAATGGCTTCAGCCCACTGAAAAGTTGTCTAAATGGATTGATTATATTTTTTTTGGTACTAGAGCATGAACTCAGGACCTTGAGCTTGCCAGGCAGGTGCTTATAGCCCTGAGCTATGTCCCCAGCCCTCAATCTTCTTTTTTTACATATATTAATAATATCTAATTATGACTCTTACCTTAGAATATATATTCTAGGTTATGAATTATAATTATGATTTATAACCATAATTGTAATTTATAATCTAGAATATATATTATAATTATATCTCTAATTATATTATAATTAATATAGAATATATATTCTAATTATATATTATATATTATATTGTACATTACACATTATAATTAACATAGAATATATTATAATTATATAAAATATAAATTATAATTATAAATTATAGGTATAATTATAATATATAGCTTGCAAATCTAAATGATTATCAATAGAAAATAAAGGAAACTATGGCTCATGTACAAAATAGAACACAATAAAAAAAGAAACATTAGACATTGTACAGAATTCACTAAACAAGATGATAGGAATTTGACAATGGTAGGATATCTGGCATGGCATAATTTTTAAGGAGAATGAGGGTACTCTACTTACTTTAGAACTAGAACCTGAAAGAATTAGTAATGGTGTTTTAGAGAAGACTATGCATGTTACAATGCTATTGATATTTTCATTTAAATGTAGTGAAAAGCATTCACTGTAAGCTGCGCATCCATATGGGTATTGTTTGGCCTTCCCATTGCTGGACACAGTGCACATAACACACAATGACTACAATTTACAGTAAGAAAGCTTCATTTGGCTGACAGTTCAAGGGACTTGATCCATGGTTGCTAGGCTTTCAAGCAGAAAGGACTCAGTGGCATGGTGTGGGTGATCAAACTATTCAGTTCATTGCAGCCAGCCCAGCAGGAGCAGTGGTGGTGCAGGAATGGAAGAGGGACTGTATATAGTCCCACTGGTGCTAGGATTCAGATTGTGAGTGCTACCAGCCCGAAGTAGCCTGGATAAGATATAAGGGATAGAAATAGCTGTGGTCATGTCATTTGCTTTGCAACCTTCTGTCTGCATGAGCTCTTTCTCCTCTGTGATGTCTGTGTGCCATGCCACCCTGCCTTGGAGCCAGGCAATTATGGACTTAAACCTCTAGAAACTGAGCCAAATAAACCTTTCCTCCCTTAGCTTTGAATGTCGGGTGTTTTGTCTCAGCAGCAAGAGGCAGGATTATCTCTGGTGTTGGAGAGTAGAGTGCTTTCCTTGATACTTTATATACAAGATATTTGTACTTGCATAATAAACATGCATTTATTATTTTAAGTAAATAAAGGAAGCAAAGTGTGCAATGATGTATATAATTATCTATATATTTATATAGATACCTACACCAATCTCAAACAAATATACAAAAATATGCTCAATAAGCACATAAAAAGATGAATAAAATTATGTTATTTGGGGATCCATGTTAAGGTCATGAGAGGCCCTTTCACATATGCTAGAATGGGCATAAAGCAGAGGGAATGCAGCACCAAGTGTTGGAAAGGAAGTGAAGGAATTAGATTTTGCACACAGTGCTTGTTGCAATAAAAAATGGTGTGGTCTTTTTGGGAAACAGTTTGTAATTCTACAAAATGCTAAACATATGCCTCCTATATGACACAACAATTGTATACCTACCTAAGGTGACATATGATTAAAACATAAGGTGAATGTTCAAAGAAAAATTACTACAGTAAACGACAAATTGCTATCGGTCCTCCTCCAACACTCCAAACACTTTTATCCCACTGTTCTCGCCACTTCCTGAAGCAGTTCTGGATATTGTCTTTCTGGGGTGTCTTTAGTTGTGCTCTTGGGTTTACCTTGATGTCTTGAATCCCTTCAAAATGTTTACCCTTCCTTTTGACTCTGAGCAAGAGTCAGAAACTCATGGTGGCAGATGTGGTGAATAAAGTGGATGAGGACACAAGCTACCGTTTTACCTTTCTCGTGGAGGCCACTTGCCAGGAGCCTTCATCATAGATTTAATCACACCTTGTAATGGTGCTCCTGAAAGAAGATCTCCAGAATTGTTTGGGAAAGTGACAGGAATGATGAAACAGTGTGTCTGAAGCAAGGGGTGGGGTATTTTTAGGAGGATTAATAGCAATGTATCTTTTACTGTAATATTTTTTGATATCCATTGTATCATTTGCTCACATCTAACATACACCGTTGAAGATATGTGTTCACACAAAAGTATTTGTACAAATGCTCAGATAACAAAGTGAGTCAAAACCACCCACATATACATCAACTGATTAAAATATAACATAAAACACATAAAAGGAATATTATTCGGCCATAAAATGAAATATAGCATGGATTAGTCCCTCAAAAGAAATGAACTTTAAAAATATTACATGAAATGAAAGAAGCTATATTAAAAGTGCCATGTATTATATGATTCCATTTAGATGAAATCAAAATAAGCAAAAATAAAGAAACATAAAGTGGATTAATATTCACCAGGTTCTGATTGAGGATAGGGAGTGATAGATTTTGAATATGAGACTTTCAAGGACAGAGGAGGTGATAAAAGTATTCGGGATTTAACAATAATAACTGAATGTACTAAAAGTTACTGAATTGCACAATTTTAAAGGACTATTATTATATGCTAATGAAATCTGAATACTGTGCATGTATACTCATGCATAATTCATTGATCATTGATTTACATATATTTGTTTTCTAACAGTTCAAAAACTAATCTAGTACAAAAGAAAGGAATACCAACATTGATTGAAAACAAAATAGACTGTTTTCTATGTTCTTGGGTTGGAATTCATATAAATTCATAGTTACTACTAGACAGGTAGAGAAATATTTAGGTATATTTGTATGCTATATAAATACATCTGAATAATTCACATAGTTATGTTTATATGCACAGGGCAAGGAACCAAGATTCAGTGAAGTGAAGATTGATGCTGACTCTATAAATGAGAAAATTCATTGTGGGTTTGGCACTGTTTTACTCCAAAAATTAAGGCAATTGTAAATAAATAATGCAGATAAATCAAAATATTGAAAAAATTTCCCATTGCCTAAATCCATCATATTGATCATCAAAGTGATAATAATATTGGTAATAACAAATTGTAATCCATTGAGCAAAGTAGTAAAAAATTAGGTTGGAATACACATAATGAACAAAAAAAGATAAGACATCTCTATGAACAAATAACTATCTATGAAATATTAGGGTTAAAAAATCAATGTTTGTTAAAAGTAATTGATGAAAGTAGGATGAGAATTTAGGTACAATATTTATATTGTGTAACAGTATCCACCTACAAATTACAGATTAATTGTAAGTGTAAGAATAATTTATAGTAGAAAAATCCTACCAGACCTCACCTGGCCAGATGACCAAATGTCATAAAGTTCAAACAAATTGTCCTTAAGTACTTCCTGTTATACCATCATTTCTCTGGTATTCTTAAGATGCAGGCTTAATGTAAATCAAACCATGAGTAAACAGAAAAATGCCAGTTGGAATTCAACGAAAGAACAAACATATTCTCTTAGGAAGTGTCAAGCTTGGTGCAGAAAAACAAAGAAAGAAAGGCTGAAGCACTTTATCACATTAAAGAGCACTAAGTGAACAGGATAAATCAATGCACTGTATGATTTACATTAGATTTGTACTAAGAAAAAACCCTAAATAAAGTGCAATGTTGGAATAGTTGGCAAAATTGTATATAAACTGTGGATTAGAAAATGTAATAATGTTGACGATCTTGACTTTTATAGATATTTACTTCTAAAGAGATGATGGAACCAACTAACACTCAAATGTTTCATAAAAATCAGAGTTGACATTTGCATATGACCAAAAATATTTATGCATAAATAGATATGTGTGAGTGTCTGCATGCATGTGTCTGAGAGTGAGAGTCATATGACAAAAGAGGCCAAAATTTAATATTTGTTAAATTCTGGATAAAAATGTTAGGCACTGTATCGACTCTTCTTTGCAAATATTCTGTGATCTTAAAACACATAAAATTACAAATAAAATATTTTTCAGAGAAATAGAAAAGTAAACACACCAAAATATAAGTCTGTGCTTATACTGAGATGTAAGATAGAGATGTAACATAGAGATCTTATATATAATAGAGATATTCATACATATATAAATTTTTCTTCCTTTGAGTTAAGTCATTTGGCTAAAACTAGGCAGAAATATTACATGAGGTAACTTACATGAGGTATGGATTATAACTTCATGCGTCATTTTAGGAAATAAAATATTTAATTTATTTTAGAGGTTGCCACAAAGAACAGATTGTGTCGCACAGTGACAATGATTTCATTCAGAGGCAAACAGCATTCGACCTGGGGTAGTCTGCCCCTCCTGTCAGTTTGGGCCTGGGTATGTACTTCTCACTAAAATAGAACAAACCTTTTCCTTGTACTGTTACATGTTCAAGGTAAATACACCACTGTGTCCTTAACCTCACCAAGAAACCTCAGTGCCCAAGTCACAGTGGGAAACAGGTGTCTATACTTCCTGCTTACTTACTGGGGTCTTCTTAGGAAGAGGCGGTATATACAAGTTCTGTAATGGAACCACTGCTGTTAATTGCTATCATTTTGTTTTGAAAACCTGTATCATTTTCATTGTTTTTGGTTTGTTCTCTTTTGCTCTGTGTTGTTGTTATTTTATTATTTTTTATTCTCTTTATAATAAAAAAAATCCCCTATAACCCTTAAATATCAACTTTCCCTCCCTATGTTTTTATCATTAACATTTAAATGGCTTCTAATTAGAATCTGTTTAAAATATCTCTGGATGAATTTCTCCCAGAACATATTTTGAAATTTGCAAATATTGACAAAGCTTTTAGAGATATTTAGGAAATGCCCCACAAATGGGGAAAATATCGTTTCTTTACTGCCATTTTTGACAAACCATTTATTTTCATGATAATTTGGTAGCTTTGAACTGAAAGCCTTTGCTCTAGCTCATCATGGGCCAGAATTGCCAAAAAATAATCAAGAGTCAATTTTCATTCAAAAAAATCTGTGGTTGAATTTTCTGATACAAAAAACGTGGTGATGTAGAGTGGCCACTCTTAACTTCAGAATTAATTCCCTTGGACAAAAAGTGCCTCTGACTTCAGAAAAGATAATCTTAAAGTTGCCATTGGACATCCAGTACCACTGATGTGTTGTGGCATTTTATTTTCTGGTAGTACAGGGGCCATTATTAGCAACACCCTGGTGGTGGTGGTTATTATTTATAAGATAACTGACTTTATAAGATTAATCTTACCCAATCGTCTTTAATGCCAGAAGTTGCCAAGGGATCAAATTCCTGCCATTGCACCTGGTAGGTTGAAGAAAGAACATGTGTGTGCATGGTGTATGTGTGGTTGTGCGTAAGTTTGTGTGTGTATGTGTGTGTGGGGGGGTGTGATGTATGCATTAGTGTGTGGTGTATGTGTGTGTGTATGCATGGCTGTGTGTATGTGTGTTTGTATGTGTATTTGTGTGGTGTATATGTGTGCACAAAGATGGAAAAAAAATAATTGGAAATGACATATTTCATAGTTGTAGACTGGGTAGCTATGAGGGTAATATCTATGCTTTCTAAAAACTGTTGATGCCATTTCAAAAGTTGTTGGTAATAACTTTGATGTTTTTGAGACTTCAAGGCTTAGAGACCTAGAAATTGTAGATACTGATATGAATAAGTGAGAGGACAGTGTGACTCATCACAGGGACCAAAGCCAATGATCTACTTCTTAGAACAGTTGCAATATTATTTTCTTCTCTCAAGGTTTTTTTGGTGTCTCTTCAAGTGTAAGTAAGAACTAATAATCAGGTCACAGAAATGGTGTCTATTCAGATGCCACTAACATGTCTCGGCCTCCGGGCAGAGGAAAGTTGAAATGACCCAGGCTGGTAATGAGTGTACTTTACCTGCTCTGTGGCAAGTTCCTCATCTGACACACAGAAGGCTACATGACTGTACTAATGTCCCAAGACAAGAATTACACAAGGAGGGCTGGGGATATAGCTCAGTGGAATAAGCGCTTGCCTAGCAAGCGCAGGGTCCTGAGTTCGATCCCCAGTACCGCAAAGAAAAAAAAAAAAAAAAGAATTACACAAGGAAAACAAGAATGTTTGTATGTAAATACATTTCTCAGATTCGGTCACCACCCTCTTGATCCCTTGGAAGCAGTCTTCTACTACTTTACCATTGTCTCAGTCACTTTCCTCAGTTGAGAAAAAACACCTGACACAATTTAAAGGAAAAAAGGTTTTTTGGCTCATAAGTTCAGAGAGCTCAATCCGTGGTCCAGGGGAAAGCTGCTGAGCTCACAACGACCAGGAAACAGAGAATGAGAAGGGGAGGAAGTTGCGGAGACCCGGGAACACCCTCTGGGTCATACTCAAGCCACAGGACTCCAATCAGCCCCGCCTCCAAGCGGCACGTTCAGTGCTAAACTCATCATTGGATGAAGCCATGGAACCCCAGCGGTCCAGTCACCGAAACATGCAAATGTGTGGGGACCTAATATAGCTAAACTATAACCATCAGGTAGTACCTATTTTAAATCATAAAAACGAAATGTGCCAGGTTTTTACTGTTCCTGAGATCTACATTATCTCATTTTAATAGACAGAATAATGGCCCTTCAAAACTCTTCACATCTGAATCTGTACACTGTGGAAATGTGTTACCTTACACTGCACAGGGGATATTGATGTAATCAAGACTGAGGACCAAGAGGTGAAAACAGTATTCTGTATTGTTTATGAGGGCTTGTTCTAATTGTGAGTCTGCACATGCAGATAATTTTTTCTGACTGTCATTAGAAAGCCAAGGAAATGAAAGTGGAAGAACTCGACCTGCCTTTGCTGGCATGGGTGATGGAGGGGAAGAGGTATAAGCCAAAATATGTGGGAAGTAGTTAAAAGCTGGAGAAGAAAACAAAGCAAAAGATTTTAACCATAATCTACAGACAGAAATGCAGCTCTGCTGATATCTTGATATGGACCTAGTAATAACCATAGATAATAATAAATGTATTTGTTTTATCCAGCAAGTTTGTGCTAATTCTTCCTTGCATCAGTAACTAAACTAAGTCATAAAATTCCCACAACAATTTAATATCAGGTATGTCACATGTTCTGTGTTTCACAGATATAAAAAAGAGATAAAGGACAATTCACAGAGCTTTTCAAGGGTCACATAACACACCATCTGAAAGTTCAGTTTTAATAATAGGGCTTTGATGTGCTACAGTCTTTACAGAAAGCACGTTTCTCAAGTACAATACACAAGAATCATTTCATTCTTCAGTAAGTGTATTAACTAAGTAAACTAATAGAGTATATAACCTGTGTATACGTATAACAAGGCTGTCCTATTTTTCATGGTCAAAATGATGAAAACAATGATTGGGAGAAATAATCACTGAATTATCTGAAATGGTTAACGCTCACAATGAAGAGGATATCATAATGTGCTAGTTGGATTTTTTCTTTAAAAATGAAGAAAAGGAGGGCCATAGTAAAAAAGTACAGTAACTAAAACACTAGTGTTGGAAAGGATATGGAGGGGTGGAAACTTCATATTTGGGTGAGGAGAGCCAGAAAGGATACAATGCCTTAGAAAACTCTGAAATCCCTTGGAAGTGAAGCAGAATTACCAGGTAACTCAGCAGTTTCACTCTAGATAGCTATTAAAGACAAATGTAAACTCACATCTATAGAAATACTCACTGTAGCATTATTCATATAACCAACATGTGGAGGCAACCTAAATATTCATCAAATTATGAGTGAGTACACAAAATGTGTTATCTCTCTGCAAGGTCTCTGATTGAGAATAAAAGAAAATAAATGATTCAGCTGACAGGGTGGATGAACCTTTAAATGATTATGTTCCTTGGAAGAAAGACACAAAAGGCTATATATTACCTTATTCCACTTATGTAAAATGTTCTAAATAAACAAATATGTGAAGATAGACTTTCAGTAGCTGCAAGAGTCTGGTGGGCATTCATGAGCAATAACTGCTAATGGGTATGGGATTTCTTTATGGAGTACTGAAAACAATTTTAAAAAATAACATACTGGGGAGAGTTTTATAAAAATGCAAACTCCTTCAAAAATTTTCCTAAAAATGTGAATCTATGACATATGAATTTTATCTTAATTAAGAGAAAAGAATACCTTTGGAAAACCAAACAGAAAAAGGTAAACCCAGGGAATTTAACATTTCATAAACAGTGTTAGTATTATTGACACCTTACCCTGTGACGTGAAAAGAGTAGTCACCATATTTACATTTGCCATCACATCACTAAGAATACAATAAAGGCTTCCTTCAATTAAATGTAGATATTACAAAGTAAATAACAAATTTTATTTTAAAAATATATTTATGATTTCTACATACCAAGACAAAATTAAAGATTAGAAACAAATTGAGTTAAGCTAACTCTATGAACCCCAATGCATTCGCATTCAAAGTTAATACTTTGTCCTTTCCTGAAGTGTTCTTGCCTTGAACATTCTATGGATTTGCTGTCTCAGGACTTATGCGCACACTATTTTAAGGTTTCATTTTCTGAAGCATTTCTGTCTATCCTAGAAAATCTGCATGCACTATATCACATGAAAATTTAATTTAGATGTATGTTTTGTAATAAAAGATGTAGACTGGCATTATACTTAGTAAGGTTTGTTCTATGTACTTGTACAACAATAGCTCCATGGACCGTACTCATTCATTGTTAATTAGCTTCTTCGAAAAGGCTATTGACAACATCTATATAGGATTTTAGAACATTTACAATAATCTATAATAATTTATCTATAAAATTATGGAATATAAAGAAATTTTGGAGACTCTGAAGTGTCTCTCATATTTCCAGAACTATTAATCCAGTATTTAAGTACAAAATTCATCTAATTTGAGATTGTAGGCCGTTCCCTTAAAAACAAAAGGAAGCTTGCCAGTAACCTAAGGGCACAAGCATCTCTAGCAAGGGAGCCCACAGGAGGGTACCTAGGAGGAATAACAACGTAGTGCAGGCCAGGAAATGTGTCAACAAGATTTCTAGAAAACATATTTGAAAAAGAGTCAGTTTTCTTCCATAGGACATTTAAAGATTGTATCAGAGACACTTGAGGACTTCAAATATAATCCTCATTCATGGCCCTCTTATCTTTTAATAATTGGAAAATTACTTGTACATTCAGATTTTCCCACAAGTAAAGATTTGTTATTCAATTTTCCATTCTAGGTCACTAATACTATTTCATAGTTTCTTGCGTTTCATAGCTCCAAAGCATATATTACAGGCTCATTGTTTTGCACTATCTATAACAATTTGTTCTCAGTAGGAAGTAATAAGAAAAAATGTACCAGCCTATAACTTTAGTTCTTATTGCAGTTCTGAGTCTGACTTTGTTTCACGACTGCTGGAATTCAGTTTTGAAAGGAAATTAGCTGGATGTAGCAATAGGTCTGTGAAGCGCTTTCTTAAAAGTATTCAAGGCATGGGTGATAGACACCATTTGAGTATATGGTGGCTTGGAGGGTAGCTTTCTTGTACTGCTATGTATCTATATGCCCCTCTTCCTACTCTATTCTGCACCCCGGATCCTTAGGGATTGCCTTCCCAGTGTCCTTTCACTCTAGTTTTTGGCTGGACTTTCCCGGTTGGAGATATGTCAGTGAGAAGACAGAGGAGAACAGATCCACACCACTTCTTCCTCTATCTCTCCTCCTGCTGGGACGCAGGCTGGATGTGGTTGTGAGCTTCTACTGAAAAGCTGCAGGTTGCCTGACTCGTCTGTGTCTTCAACTCCAACTACAGCTCTTTCTTGACAGACCGGAGAGGGTGAAAACACAAAAATCAACAAGGAACAGATCACAAAGATACACAAGTAACATGTTAAGTGATATAAATACATTCAAAATATATGGGCATGACTGAAGGACAAAGTGTTTTTACGCAGTTAAATTTAGACAAAAACAAAAGGACAATAATAACAGTAATTGGAAGAACAACTATAAAGGGAAGAGAGACTAGGAGAAGAAAGATTATCCAGTAATTCCTTCAAATAACCCTGATGAGCAGCAAGGGTCTGAACTAAGGAAATAATCTCTGAATTGCAAATTGCGGAAATACTGAGTAGGAATGTATCTATGTGTAACTTTGCTGAATTGATTTACCGCCGAAGAAAATGTTCCAGCATCAGCTGTTTTTAACTATTGCAATGGAGCTTTAATATCCATTGATCAATAGAAGCAAAGAAACACTACAGAACTTGTAAAACTTGCTATTGTTTGTAACAATTTTCAAACAAGTTTATAGCTTTCTTATTATTACCAAAAATATCTGCTTTGTAGTGATACCAACAGTTGTTCTCTTTTCCCAGAATAGATGCAAATTGCATTTGTTTTAGATTGTTAGTTCTCACAGAATAAGGCTGACCAGTATAAATAGTTATTTTTTGAGATTGCTTCCACTTCTAGGAGTAAAACTGTTAAAAGTTTGCATTTTTCTTTCTATTCCTTTTTTTTTCTTTTTATAAGCTTCTAGGCACATGCACATGCATGCATATGCATACAACATAGGTCCTCAGATATGTATACATGGCAGCATATACATAAATTTTTAATGACTTTTATCCTTCACAGTTTTTACTGGATCCTCCTGTCATAAATACAAATAAATAAATATCTTATTCACCCTTGTAGAGCAGCTCGCATATGGTTGTATCATACTTTTGTGAAATCTACCATTTAGCTTATTTTCAAGATTTTGCTATTCCAAAACAATATGTTTGCTCACAAGAAAGGCATACCTACTATATAATCTGAATATTGGAATTGCTTAAAAAGTCAGATAAGCATCTTAAATTATAATAAATACTGAAAAATAGTCTCCAAGAGCACTGTATCAGATTATGATAACATTTATTCTTGTTACAAGAAAATGCCATTTTGTTGCTTTCTGACAATACTAGATATTACTCATTTTCAATAATTTGATGAGGAGGAATCACTTTCTTACTGTCCTTTATGCATTTCTTTGATCACTCATAAGGTTAAGCAGCTTTTCTTTCATTTATTAGTCATGTGAAATTTAGCAAATTTTCCACTTATTTTGCCTATGTTTCTGTTGCGTTGTTTACTGTCTTACTGATTTCAGAAGCTTCTCCTTTTTGTTTTGTGTGTATAGTAAATCGTATTCTTTTCTCTTTGACTTGATAGTTTCCATGAAATGGAGGTTTTGTGTTCTCATGCAATCAACTCGGTAAAATTTATTAACTTTTGAATTTTAGTTTTTATAATATGATTGAAAGATTTTTTTTTTATTTTAACATTATTGTATTAGTCTCTTGAGATGCCATAACAAGATACCTTAGCTTGGGTGGTTTAAACAACAGAAATTTATTTGTCCCCAGGCGTGGTGGTGTGCACGCCTGTAATCCCTGCGGAGGCTGAGGCAGGAGGATCACTGAGCATTCGAGACCACCTTGGGCTACAAAGTGAGCTCAAGGCCAGCCTGAACTGCACAGCAAGACCCTGTCTCAAAAAGACAACAATAAAAAATTTATTTCTCAAGTTTGGAGGTTGAATATCCAAGATCAGGATTGTAGCAAAGTTGGTGTCTGGTGAGGGTTCTCTTCTAGGTTACCAAGAACAACCTTCTCACCATGTGCTCTCATAAACTCGCTTTGATGCATATGTATCAAGACAGATCTCTCTAGATTTTCCTCTCTCTCCTCCCTCTCCCTATCTCCTTTTTATTCTTTCTCTCTCCATAAGGCAAGTAGTCCTACTGGGTTAGGACCCACCTTTATGAACTGAATTACTCTTAAGTCTCTCTGAATATTTCAATATTCAAATATAATGATGTTAAGGGTTGAGGTTTCAACATAAGAAGTGTGAATAGACACAAGTCAGTTACTAACAATTAGGAAGAGATGTTCTCTGTGACTTGTGAAACTTTTAAACGTTTAGATTTTGATTCATCTAATATTTTATTTTCCTATCCATTCAGAATTAGTCTTTCTGAAATAGGGAACTATCTTAGTTTTCCTTGTTGATATCTTTTTCCCAATTTTATTTATTGAATAGAACATTTTTCTCCAGTAATATGAAATGTGAATATTGTTATACAAGATAATTTCATGGATACATGAATTATCCTGGACTTCCTTCTTTTCCATTAATTAATTTGTTCCAGCACTAAATCCACTGCCTTGATTCCTGGAACGCTATTGTATGCTTTGACATTTATTAATCATCATATGAGTTTTCATATTTTCTGTGCTATTTTTATCCGAATTGTTTTTTAAATCAACTTTAGAATGTGCTTGTAAAATTTCACTTAGGCAAAAAGTGCCAGTTGGAAATTCAAGCTCTCGTTCACACTTTTTACTAAGTAAGTAGAGCTGTATTCTATGACTCTTACCCACTTCACAAACCACTGCAATTAATTACCAGAGATCTGTCTTTTCACCCCTGGCCTCTATTTTCAACTCATGGGTTTGTTTCTCCATCATTGCCTTTCTTCACAGTGTCAAGATGATACTGAAGATTCTACTAAAAACTTGGAATCTGCTGGATATATCTCTTTTTATTTTAGTGGCCTCAAAATTGTCCAAAATATCATCAAAGTCACATTATGTCAGTTTTCACAGACCCCAAAGCCAAAAGTATTCCAAATCTGTGTGTGTGTGTGTATGTGTGTGTGTGCGCGCGCGTGCGTGCATGCATGTGTGTGTGTTCCTGTGATTTTGAATAAGAAAGGTGTAGATTATGGCTTACTCTGTTAGTTGTTGGTAGAATCCAGTATCCAGTGGCAGCAGGGACAGTAATGGCCTCTAGTTTCTATATCTAGGGCTAACACTACCATGTTAAGTAATTGGAGTTCTGTGGATTGACAGTCTCTGTTTCCAGCCAGCAGACCATCCCCTGATTTCTGTCTGTTTTCTCAGCCCTGCTGTTCAACCTTCCTATTAAGCTACAAAATATGCTTCAAATACATCTATTTGCTAAACAATATAGGAGTAATCAATTTATGAGACTTCAAACAAAAGGATCTTGACTAAAATTTAACATTTTAATATATTTTGTATATATTTGTATCTGCCTATAACTATCTGGCTATAAGTATCATTCATTTGTAAGAATCAAAAGAAAAATATGAAGAAATAGATATCTCTAGATATTTTTTATGTAAACTTATAAAGAAAAGCTTTATAATAAGTTTCCTTTCTTTTATAAATTTAGTAAAACTAAATAATTTTTTTAAAGTATGCCATAAAGTTGAAGACTTTAGAATTCAAAAATTCCCAAACGCAATCAGTGAAATCATCACAAAACATGAAAGCACAGTAGAATTAGTAAAATAAGTTAGAAGATCCTTATATAATTTACAGAAAAATCAGTAAAAACTAGTAAAGTTAGAAATAAGCAAAAGGTTTAAGTAGATGTAACTAACATGAAAAACGTTACAGATCCCAAATCCATTAGGCTTAAGAATATAATTTGAAAGAATTAATACCAACATAGAGGGATATAGATGAAATATGAAAACTTTCTAAGAAACACAAGCAAACAAAGTGACACAAGAAGGAATTTAAAGATGAATAATTCTAAAAATAAGAATGAAATTTATTTGGTAATTAAAATTTCTCTTCAGTGAAAAATTTAGAACAGTATGGCTTCACTAATAAATTCTTCTTTAAGGATGACACACACTTAAAATTTTACACAATTTGGTCTAGAAAGAGTAAAACCACTTCTCAATTCATTTAATGCCTTAAAAATAATTTTGTCATCAAAATGTAAAGGAAACTGGGAGGGAAATGTTTATTATAAACATAAATTCAAATGAGCTAAAAATAAGAGAATAAAACAACTATAGTAGACCTTTATCAGAATATATTAAAAACAACAGTATATCATGACTAATGTAACAACACTAGGAATACAAGGCTGGTTTAACAGTCAGATCATCTGGTGTGATCCACCAACTAAAAGAGAAAAAGGGGAAATCATATAAACATTTTCATAAAGAGAGAAAAATTATTGACAAAACTAAACTTTAATGCATGCAAGTAAGGAGTAGAAAAGTTAATTCTCAATCACATGTACATGTCTTAGTCTCTTCCTTGTCACTAAGACAAATGCCTGATACAATTAAAGAAGGAGAGGTTCATTTGTGCTCTTGTTTCAGCCCATGCTTGCTGGATACAAAATAGAAATTAAAAGTTGGAATGGTCTGGTGGAGGAAATCTGCTCAATATCATGGTGCTCAGGGAGCAAAGTGAAAAAGGGGTGGGGAGCTAGGGAGGCAGATATACCCTTCTAGGTCACATCCTCAGAGACCAACCTGCAAACAGGCCCCACCTCTAAATGCCAAATCAGTTATGGCTCCTCCATAATCCAAGAACCTTCCAAAAGTCCCATTTCTGAATACGTGATATGTACTTTCAGGAGATGTTTATATCTAAACTATGAAATTCCACCTCTGGCCCCCAAGACTGAAGTTCACCTCATCGTTCAAAATGTATTTAATCTATTATAAAAGTCACTAAAGTCTTAAGAGTTACAGCATTGTTAAAAGTTCAAATCCAAAGTTCAAGCTCCACAATTCTTGCATTCTGCATTATTTGTAAAACCAGTATGGTGTGAATAAGGCTAGGGTCTGAAGCCAATTCAAGCTGTAGCCAAATCCCCTTGTACCATGGTTCTATAGGCCACCAAGTGCCTGAATGGCTGGGCCCTGTGAATCCAGCCTCAAGAAATTAATTCCCTACAGGGTCCTTCTTGAAAAGTGTTCCCTGGAGTGCTCTTCTTAAAGCAAAAGTTTACAAAGGAGTTTACCTTTATCCTCGTGCAGCCTTGAGCTTATAAAGGATAAGAGCTTCCCAATTCCTGGGATGCCCTCAAGGCATTTGCCTGATGCAAAGTAACTTTATTTATTTTATTTTCAACCAAGCTCTCCATGCTCTAAGATTTGCAGGTACTTCCTTTCTGATGAAATTGTCCACTTTCACATTATTTGGCTCTAATATCTTCCTTTGATTTTTACCTTAGTTCTGACTAAAAGCTGCCAGAAGTAATCATGCTACAGCCTGAATGTTGGGCTGCCTTGAAATTCTGGTACCAGATTAACTATTCCACCACTCTTCATCTCATTCCCCCATAAAATCTCAGAGGAATGTGTAGGCAAATTTTTCTGCCAGAATATATAACACACATGGTTTCTAATGCAATTTCCAATGCAGTCCTTGTTCCCACCTGAAACCTACTAACCCTGACTTTCCTATCAGCATTCTGGTATTCTGAATTCTGACCAGAATTTCCCATCAAGTTTGGCTTATAGCCTTCTAGGACTTCTTGAGCTAGCATCTCCAAACTCCTGGATAAGCGAGTTCCAAAAGCTTCTAAACCAGGGGTAGTATGGTATGTTATGAGGTCAAGTATAGTCATGGCTGGACTTCACTTCTCTGGCACCAAAATCTGTTTTATTAACTTTCTGATTGCTGGGACAAATATGCAACTCCCATGAGTTAGAAGAAGAAAGGTTTATTCTAGCACACATTTTCAGCCCACGGTTAGCCAGCTCCAAAGAAGAAACTGTGGGTCGAAGAGATAGGTAGGGAAAAGCCGCTCACACCACGGTGGCCATGAAACAGAAAAGTGAGGCGCTGGAGAGGGCGATACACACTTCTAGGTCACATCTCCAGTGAACTACCTCTCCTGAACATGCCGCACCTTCTAACACAGATTTAGCTATAGATTCATTGGAGGATTAATCCACTAGGGAGTATAACACCCCCATTATCAAAATGCTTTGCACAAACATGAGAATTAGGGGAACATGGTAGATTTGAACCATAACATAAAGAAATTAACAAAGAAGCTTAATATGTCTTAACTGCACCTAATATAGCAAAATACTTTTGAATGGGTGGCTTAACAAATACATATTTATTTGACAGTTGTAGATTCTGGCAAGTCCAAATTTAAGGTGCTAGAAGTTTTACTTCCAGTTGAGACCGCCTTGTCCAACTTGAAGATAGTAACCTTCTCACCATATAAATTATAGGGAACAATTCTAAACCTTGAGATTAGGAAGTTTTTTTTTAAATTTTGAATAAAATAGTACAGAAAAACAACAATAGCAAAATACAAACCACACAAAGCAAGGACATTAAAAACGATACAGGGTCTCAAACCAAATGATAAGGATTAACGGTGCTTGTTATATTACATGTAGTTATCTTCATCGAAGTTGCTCAGATTACCAGATGTAAGAATAGAAGACTGATTAAATCATTAAAGATAATAAGAAAATAATAGTTTAAAAGAACATTAGAGATACTGCACAGTGTCACTAGGGAGAATTGTAGGAATTCACCAATGGTTGTTATACTGTAAATTGTTATTGTCACATAGTTGCTCAGATTACCAGATGCAAGCATGGAAAATTGTTCAAAATAGTAAAAAAACAAAAACTTTTAACCATTAACTGTTCCCCTCAACAAACCATCAAAAACCAACAGTACAGTTATGCCACTGATCCATAGATACATAGATAGATAGATAGATAGATAGATAAAGAGAGATATAGAATGCCTTACTACTTTCCTTTTCTTCTTTCCCTCATCCAAGTTCATTCCTTTGAGCAATTTCTTTCCCTCTCTTATTATCTATTGTACAGTTTGTGTTGTATTTACTCTTTCATGTTCTTACATCAGTGAGACAATGTGATGTTTACTCATGCGGGTCTGATTTATTTCATTTATGGGTATGGTCTCCAGTGGCATCCATTTACCTACAAAAACCTCAAGTTTATCTATTGTACAGAAGTACCACATCTTTTTCACCCGTTCCTCAGTTGATGGGCATGTGGGTTGTTTCCAGGATTTAGCTATGACAAATTGCACTGCTATAAACATGGGCGGACACATATTGCTGTGGTATGATGTTTTTAATTTTTCAGGAAAAATACCCAGAAGGGGAATAGCTGGATTAAGTGGCACTTCCAATCCTAGTTTTGTGAGGAATCTCCACACAGATTTTCACAGTGGTTTTGCCAACTGACAGTCCCACCAGCAATGGAGAAGAGTTACTTTTTCCCCACAGCCTCTCCAGCATTTGTCACTGGTTGATTTCTTGATGATAACCATTCTTTGTGGGGTGAGATGAAATCTGTGTTGTTTTAATTCGCATTTCTCAGATGACTAATGTTGAACATTTTTTCATATATTTATTTGCCATCAGTATTTCTTCATTTGAGAAGTGTGTGTTCATCTCAGATGCCCATTTTTGGATTGGGTCTTTGAATATTAGGGGCATGATATTTTAAATTCTTTATATGTTCTGGATAGGAGTCCTTTGTCTGAGGGGCGGGTGGATAAATTTTTCGCAATTTGTGGGTTTTGTTTTTACTCTGTTGGTGATTTCTTTACATGTGCAAAACGTTTCAATGAGATCCCAGCTGTTGATTATTGGAAGGACTTCCCTTGCAGTTTGGTTTTTTGTTCATGAACTCTCTGTCTACCCCTGTCTTCAAGATTTTTATCTATTTTCTCTTTCAGTAAATTTATGTTTCTGTTTTAATATTTAGATCTTTCATCCATTTGATTTTACTTTATGTATGGTGATAGACAAGGATCTAGATTTAGTCTTCAGCATGTGGGAAGCCAGTTTTCCCAGCAGCATTCATTAAAGAGGCTGTCTTCCTTCCCAGTGAACCTGTTTGGCCCCTTTGTCAAAGATAACATGGCCAAGGGTGCTTATAGTTCTATCTACATCTTCTAATCTGGTCAATTGATCTTTAGGTCTGTTTTTTGGTTCATTTCGTTTTGTTTTGTTTTGTTTTGTTTTGTTTTGTTTTTCTGTCAGGACCCTACTGCTTTTATCACAGTAGCCTTGTAGCATAATTTCAAGTCAGGAATTGTGATGCCTTTTGCCTTTCCACTGTTGCCCAGGATTGCTTTTGCTATTCTGGGCCTCTTCTGGTTCCAGATGAATTTTAGGAATGTTTTTCTAGATCTGTGAGGTATACTAATGGTATTTTAATTGGTATTGCACTGAATCTGTGCTCTCAACAATTTAGGAGTATGGCCATTTTCACAGTGTTGGTTCTTCCTATCCATGAGCAAGGAGTATTGTTATGGTTTATACATTGTGTCAACTTGGGGAGTCAAGAGGTATGGCTGAGTGACTCAGGAGGAAGCCAAAGTGCTTACTTTGTACACATCCTGAGCCTGTGGAAGAGAGGGCATGGAGATTATGTGAGTGCTACACACCTCCTGAGTGGGGGTCGGCTGTTTACAAGGTAAGGGACAAAAAGAAGCTGCTCGCAGCCATTCCTCCCTTTTGCTGTTGTGGTTTTCACTGTACTCTGCTGCCATGAATGTTTGCCCTCTGCCATGTGCCACTCTGCCTCTGAGCCAGCCAAGTATGGACTGAAACCTCCACAAACTGTAAGCTAAATACACCTTTCCTTCCTTCATTTTGAGCATTGGGTATTTTGTCTCAGCAATGAGAGAAAAGTAATCAAGACAAATATCTATCCATTATCTGAAATCCTATTTGATCTCTTTTTTTAGAGTACTGCAATTCTGTCTGTATAGAACTTTCTCTTCCTTTGTTAGGCTGATTCCTAAGTATTTCATTTTTTAGATGCTATTATAAAAGGTGTGGTTTCTCTAATTTCTCTCGCAGTCTGTGTGTTGTTTGTGTACAGGAATGCTATTGATTTTTGAATGTTGACTTTGTATCCAGCTACACTACTGCATTTGGTTATTAAATCTATAAGCCTTTTGGTGAAGTATTTGGGGTCTTCTATATAGAGTATCATGTCATCTGTGAACAATGATAATTTCACTTGTTCCTTTCTTATTCTTACTCCTTTTGTTTCTCTCTCTTATCTTATTGCTCTGGCTAATACTTCCAGAACTATATTGAATCTAAGTGGTGACAGTGGACATTCTTGTCTTGTTCCTGATTCTAAAGTGAAAGCTTTCAATTTGTGTCCATTGAGTGTGATGTTGGCTGTTTATTTGTCCTAGATACCTTTAATCAGAACGAAGGATAGACCATCTGTTCTGATTTTCTGTAGGGTTTTTGTCATGAATCAGTGTTGCACTTTATCAAAAGCTTTTTCTGCATGAATTGAGATGATCATGTGATTTTGTCCACTGTTGTAATTATGTTACTGCTTCACTGATTCTCATGTCTGTTAAAATTTGTCATATATAGTTTAGTGCTCCTGTATTCAGTTCATAGATATTTATGATTATTATCTCTGCCTCCTGCAGTTGTCCCCTAACACATATGTAGTGAACTTTATATTTTTTGATCATTCTTGGTTTGAAGTTCACCTTGTCTGCAAACTGAATAGCTTCACCTGCTTTTTCCCAGATTCCTGTTGCATGGAGTATTGTTTTCCATTCTTTGATTTTCAGTCTATGAATTTCGTTTTGAGTTACATGTGTTTCTTGTACGCAGTGTATTGTTGAATTTTGTTTCTTGATCAACTCTGCTAGTCTGCTTCTTTTGATTGGTGAATTGAGATCATTTATAGGGATGGTTATAACTGACAGGTATTAGCTTTCCTTTACCATGTTACATTCCTGCTGCTTGCTTCTCCTTTTTCCCTCTGTCTAATTGCTTGGCCTGATTGGTGGTTCCCTTTTATTGTTCTCCTTGAAATTATGGTCATTTTTAATCTCTTGCTAGAATATCTTTTATTATTCTTTGTGTGGTTGGTTTGACAGTCATGAATTTCTTCAATTGTTCTTTATCATGAAGATATATTGTTTCTCCTTTAATTTTGAAGGATAATTTTGCAGGGTACATCAAACTGTTTTAGAATTTTTTTCTCTCAGGACCTGAAACACTTCACTCCAAGCACTTCTTGACTTTATGGTTTGTGTTGAGAGATCTGCCGTGATTCTGATGGGCTTTCCTTTATAGATTATCTGTTTCTTTCTCTAGCAGCTTTAATATTCTGTTGTTTTGCTGAATTTCTGAGTGCTTAATCATTATATGTCTGGGTGTAGATTTATTTTGGTTATAGCTAGTTGGATTTCTATATCCCTCACTTACTATATGTCTGATTCTTTTTCCATGCTTGGGAAATTTTCTGCTATTACTTCTGTAAATAGACTTTTTATGTCTTTTGTGTTGATCCCTGCTGTTTTGTTAATACCTACTAGTCTTACACTGTTTTTCTTTGCTTTGTCTTATAGCTGTTGAATTGTTATTTACTAGTTCCTTATTACTTTTAAGAGATCCTTCCTCTCACAATGATTATATGCAGTGCTATCTTCAAGGTATGAAAGTCTAACTTCACCTTCATTCCAGTGGTTTTGCCAGCTTTCAATGGAATCTTCAATTTCCTACATATCTGTTTGAATCTGTTTCATGAATTATAATTCTTTCCTATATTGTTCATTCAAGATTTCCATTTTTTCTATGTTCCTCTATTTTTTTTATCTGTGCCTTCTGTAAAGGTGCTGACCAATTCCTTCATTATTATTGTCATTTCATTTTGACCTAAGAGATTAGTTTTGATCTGATATCTTCTATGTCCTGATGGAGTTGTTTCTTTACTTGAGTTGCTATCATTTCAAAAATTCCAAGTGTATAACGTCCAAGATCTTCTCTGTAGATATCTCCTGGACTTGTTCTGCATGGGTTGGAGGTCTGAGACTGCATTTTGCTCCATCATTTTGTCATTTTCAAAGATCTAGAAGTTTGCCTCACTCCCAGGATCATATCTCCCCAGTGCTCAGCATTGCTCTCGCTATGGTATGTGAGGATGGGGTGCTGTAGCCGATGCTCCTGAAGCTTTCTAGAGCTCAGCTTGCTCCCTTTCCAGTGGGGGGAGGGGTGGTGTGCAGTCACCAAGGCTCCTAAAGCTGTCCCGGGACCCAGCCTGGTCCCCATGCTGGTGCAGCAGGAGTGAGGGTGCAGTCACTGAGGCTGCTGGAACTGTCTGGAGTTCAGCTCAGCTCCTGTAACGGGGCAGGGTGGGGAGGCAGGGAGTAACTACCAAGGCCCCTGAAGCTGTCCAGGGCTCTGCCTGGCTCACTCACTGGTGAGGGGTGGAAGGGGTGCCTCAGCGAGGTTTCTGAAGCTGGCTCGGGTTCAGCCCGGCTTTCACAAGGGTGTGCGGTATGGGTGGTTATCCCTGAGGCTCCAGACACTGACCAGGAGCCAGCCCCATTCCCACTCTGACGGATGAGGGATGAGCATGCAGTTGTCAAGCTATATATATATATATATATATCAATTTTACCACCATATGTTTTATGAGACTTTTATATATACCATTTATGTATTTTATGTGTATTATATTTTGAATATATCTTATGACTTATAATTTTTATATGACCCAAAATATGCACTTTTACTTGATAATTCTTTCCCTGAATTTTCTAATTCTCCTGTATTTAAGGTAATTTTATTTGATATTTGGTGTTTCCTTAAAATTAGATATATTGATAAATCTGAAATTTACTTTGTAAAATAGAATAACTAACAATGGTTATCTAGTTTTTACTCCAAAATAGTAAATAAATTACTCCAAACTCAATAGTCAGTAAATTGCTCCAAACTCAGCCTCTAAGGAGTTATGATTACATTTTAAAAACACATTTATTTTTAACTGAGGTATAGTAATTATACCTATTCATCAGGTACAGTGTGACATTACAATTCGCATATACAATGTGTGATGATGAGATCAAATTAATTGGCATATCATGTAGAGAAAGTCATTTTTTTAGAATAACCATGTTAACAGTTTATTTCTTTTTTAAATTGCTAGAATTTCTCCACTGTCAATTACCTAAAACACCACCTGAATGTTCATTATATTTTAATGTAGAAGAGGATCAATTTTAACTCAGAAATCTATTTTTTTCCAAAAAAATAAGTATTTAGTTACTCTTTAAGTGTTAAGTGAACTGTAGAATAGTCTGTAAAGCTCCACAAAACAGAATAAACAGCCACCCAAATTTCTGCCAAATTTCTTAGGCTCTAGCAACTTATAACTTATTGTAATCAGTTGTAAAACTATAGTCATCTCTCTCAAGTATCATTTTTTAAATAATAAAGTGTATTTCTTTTTTGTGTCTTTTGTCATTCTGAAAATGTTTAAGCAATTTTACTGTACATGTCAAGCACATCTTCTCAAGATCTTCTAATGCTAATTATAATTATTTTTATTCTTTCTAGAGAGGAACTACATTTTTAAATTTACTTCTAAAATTGTATTACTGATGAATATTTATAAGACTTAAAAAATACAGTGACATTTAAATCTTTGTTGAAAAATGATTTTCTTCTTTAGCCAGGTAACCATTCCAACTTTACTATCTGTAAAGTATATTAAAAATATATCCATTTGGAGATAAACATATCCTATATTTGGGGACTGTAGTTTTATGCTTACAAATATATTGCTGAAACGCACCACTCTTGAATTAAATTTATCTGAGATGAACACTCTACCAGATGTTTATGTGAGAACTATTTTAGTTTGTTTTGTGGAAGATAATCATAAATTTCAGTTAGCAATTAGATTTATTATAAAAACATACTCACAAGGGAGAAAGTATAGTAATGAAATTCCTCCATGATTTCAGTTTTTTAGTTTCGTTTTCCTGCTGTTAATTCTTATAAATGTTTAAATTTATAATGTCTATAAATTGAGGTGAGTGTTTATATGTAAGTTTTCACAGTAATAGACACATTGCCATTAGTCATCGTAATATCTACCCCTTCTGCCAACACATTTATCCCAACGTTCTTGTCACTTTCTGAAGCAGTTCCAAGAATTCTCTTCATAAGTATCTTTACAAGCTATAATCAAAATGCAGTAAGTGCTGCAACCTTCACCAACAGAAAGGTAAACGTGTGTAAACATTATGGTGTGACCTCATCCACTTTATTATCCGGATCCGGCATACAGTAACTTCTGGTGCATACCCCAAGTCAAAATAACCACAGAAGATCAATGATTTGAACTGATTTGGGGCTTAAGAAAGCCATGCAACTATGAAACTCACTAAACAACTTTTGGATTGTGGTATATTGTAACCTCACAGTACACAAAAACATCACATGATATCAAAAGGTAAGAAAGCTAGAATAATATCTGAGTGCGTGTATAAGTAGAAATGATGCAGAAATATAGTTGTGAGATAACAGATGCTCAGTTGTGTTTAAATTTCAGACAATAAATAATTTTAGTATAAGAATGTTCCATATAATCTTTGGAACAGATCACTCCATCTCTCTCTCTGTCCCCCTCTCTGTCTCTTGCTCTCTCTTTCTTTGTCTCTGTCTGTCTGTCTGTCTCTCTCTCTCTCACTCACACACACACACACACACACACACCCATAAAATCTGGAAATCCTAGGATTTAAAAAACTATATTTTACTATAGATCTATATATAATTTCTACTGTATTCGTCTACTATATATCTCCCTTGTATACCATTTTTATCTCAGGGAAATAATCCCAGGGACAAATGTCATCTCTGCATACAAAGGAATAGAAAAGAAAGCAATGTAATGTTAATTCTGTTCATACTTTGCTTTGAACACTAAAGACATGAAACTTAAACTTAAAAATATTGGCTCATTTGAGTGTTTCATAGTCTTAGATTTGTGACATAAAATATAAAGCTAACAAATTTAGATTACAGTTTTAAAATACAACTCCTGTTTTATTTAGTAATGAAAAGTTGCAAGCAAAAAAAGGAAGTTTTTTTTGTCTCTATTTTTGTAGTGCACATTGGATTCATTAACAAATTTTCAGTGATTTTACATTAATTATGCTATTGGTGCACTTAGGTAAAAATTTTTTTAAAAATATGTGATAAAGGTGGTAGATAACAAGTAGCACAAGGGCTGTGGATATAGCTCAGTGGAATAAGCACCTGCCTGGCAAGCACAAGGTCCTGAGTTCAATCCCTAGTACCACCACAGAAAAAAAAAAAAAAAAACAAGTAGCACAGACAGAGTTGCTTATTTAATTTGTATCTGATAGACACATATTGTTACTAATTTCATTTTTCAGAGGAGAAATCTTAGGTACAGACACTTTTAAAAATTCAGTTGTCAAACTTGGTCAGAGGAGGAAGCAGAATATTAGATCCAGGAAGCTGTGTTTCAGAGGCTGTTTTTCTTTTTTTTCCAGTACTGAAACTGAAACCCAGGGCCTCCCCTCTGAGCTACGTATGCACCTTTTTTTTTCAAGTTTTCAATTTTGAGACAAATCACAAAGTCTCTAAATTGTCCTCACTGGGCTTAAAATTGCAATTTTCCTGCCTCAGCCTCCCAGAGTGCTTGGGTTACAGATGTGTGTACTTTAGATTTCATGTTTTGTACCACTGTATACTTTTTTTACATTTCTGTACAATTGTGAGAGTGAATGAGTGTGTTAAAAATTAACTGTCCAATTAATGATGTATTACTGACAGAAAGTTACATTACATTGCTAAACATTAAATGATACATTTAACAATCATTTTATATATAAATTTTTTTCCATAATTCTTTTCATTGTATAAAATCAGTCCAATCTTCTACCGTATTTCATTTTATAGTCAGTGAAGGTAAAATAGTTGGCACCTTCATGTGACTCCTCTGTTAAGCATCGTAGTTTTACTGTAAATCCTCTCACAGCAGGTGCTAATATAAATGCTAAGTTCAAATTCCCAGTTATATTTTTAATCAAAAACTGCAAATATTTTGGCCTAAACGTTTTCACAAGTGTTACCTTTTTACCTCTCTTCAGAGTAGCCTTTCACAAATACATTTATAAGTGAAAACTCATTAAATTATTTTATTTATTTGCAACTCATTTGAATATTTTTTTCAAGTGAAAGTGCCAGAGAAAGAAAACTATTCTAACACACAAGAAAATAAGCTACACTTCCAGGGCTATGCTCCTGCCAACCCCAGGCTGAGAGCTCAGAACACTCCCTTCATATGAGCTCAGAGCCCATTCATGGCCCTCTAGCAGGAGGGAGAGATGCACTTCCTTATCCCAGTGTGATCCAAATGAAACAAAGTGGAGTTTGGGATCCAAAGCCTAGGATTGAAAGATGAGAAGAAGGTGTGATACTTGAGCTGAGATTTAATGAATATAGGGCAAAGGTCAGGTGGCCTGGAGTACAGGAAGCTTGCACATAAGGTGCTAAGGTGAGTCAGGGTGTGGCCACTTGCAGAGTTGTGGGGACATCAGCCCCTGGAATACAACTTAACCTTAACAAGAGAGTAAACAGGCGAGATAATGGAAGCTAGCATAAGTAGCTAAGCTGCCCAACAATCCTGGAGCTGCTAACAGTACATGTCTAGGGACACTGTCATTCTGCGAAATGCGCAAGATCTTTCAAGGGGAGAAGCCGTGCGTGTGGCCCTGCCATGGCAGTCCCTCCACCTGCCATCTCCCTCAGGATGGGCGGGACTGACTGGTTTTCCCACCAGGACATGCAGAAGACTGAGACGACCACAGGAGACAGCCTCCCTGTTCATGGATCTACTGGAGTGGCAAAATAGACTGAAAATCGGAAAGGTGGGCATGGGACAGAACTGACTACTGCTCTAAGGGAACTACCTGCACGAGTGAGACTCAAGGGCCTGGAACGGGGCTGCAGAAGTGTGTGACGGGAGCCAAGAGAGACGGATAGAACATTCTTGGCTCCTGCTTCAGGATCCCTGGTACTGGGCACAATGGGAGACAAGTGCCAGAGAAAAACTCAGAGGTCTGTGACAGCTGGGGACCATGGCAGGCACCAGAAGTACAAGGACATCTGTTTCTCCTTGGACTCTGCTGAAATGGCAGGGCTTGGGGTGCACTTAGACAGTGCAGCTGGGAGATCAAGAATGGAGAGGGAGAACTGGGTAGAGCTTCCTGCAAGGTGCTGGCTGGGAAGCCCAGGTGGAGAAAGTCCAGGGGGACGCAGGAATACCCTGCCTTTGACCCTAAGAACATAGAGGGAGAAGGGGGTGCCAACCACAGTCCTCTAAAATCTGAGGCAGCAAAAAACTGTGCTGGGATATTTATTCCAATCAACAAAGGAGGACGTTTGCCCCCTTTTTTTCTCTCTTTGTCTTTCTCTTTTCTTTTTCACTTTTATTTTAAAGAGAAGATTAAAAAAGAAATAAAAATGATATGGAGTTTCAAAGCAGGATAATAAGAAATTAACAATGGTTAATGTATTGTATATTGTTGTCTTGAAAGTAGTTGCTCAGATTACAAGATGTAGGTATGCAAAACTAATCAACCAATGCAAACACAAACCAATCTTTTCAACAGACTAAAAGAAATTAGCAGTATAATTATGTTAGCTATCTTGTGTTTAGTGTATATGTATATATGTTTCTTTTCCCTTGCTTCTTTTCTTTTCCCTCATCTCAATTGTTCTTTCCTTTTTAAAATTTTAGATAGAACAATAATAAAAAAAGATACAAAATTTCAAAATACAATATACTTCTCCCAGAAGACTAGACACCCAAATTCCAGATGACCATGCAGTGTAACTTCCTGATTTATTCTGTTTGTTCTGTTCCCATTTTATGATTCTGCTTTGCTCTCAGTTGATAACTAACCAAGGAGACTGGAGTGAACTATAGCTGAAGTGAACTTTAAGTAACTTCTCTTAATAAGGAGTTAAAAACAGAAAAAAGGAATCTTTCTTGCCTTATCAGTTATTAATTCCAGAAGTCTTCCTGTGCAGTTTTTCACTTCCTTTCCTATCTGTATGCTTTTTATTTCTCTTCTTGTCTAATTGCTCTGGGTAATGTTTCCAGGACTGTATTAAGTAGGAATGGTGATACTGGACATCCTTGCTCTGTTCCTGATTTTAGAGTGAAAAATTTCAGGTTTTGTCCCTTTAGGGTGATGTTGGCTATTGGTTTGTTATAGATGGCTTTTATTAGACTGAAGACCATCAACTCCAATTTTCTGTAGGGTTTTTATCATGAATGAGTGACTTTGTCAAAAGCTTTTCCTGAATCTATTGAAAGAATGATGTGATTTTTGTCTTGACTCTGTTAATATGATATATTGCATTTATTGACTTGCAAACCATCCCTGAATGCTTGTAATGAATCCCATTTAGTCATGGTGTATAATCTTGATGATTGCTGCATTTTGTTTGCTAGTATCTTATTGAATATCTTTGCATCTATGTTCATTAGTGAGACTGACCTGTACTTCTCTTTTTTTATTTGATCTTTCTCTGCTTTTGGTATCAGGGTAATACTTGCCTCCAGGAAGGAGTTAGGGAGGATTGTTTACCTTTTGATTTTATTAAATTATATGAAGAGTATTGGTATTTATTCTCCTTTAAATTTCTTATAGCATTCAGCAATGAATCCATCATGATCTGGGTTTTTCTTTGTTGGTAAGTTTTAATTACATTTTCAATCTCAACTGATACTGGGTTATTCAGGTTTTGTATATCATCTTGATTCAGCTTTGGTACTTCATATATTTCTAGAAATCTATCCATTTCTTCTGTGTTTTCCAAACTCTATGAGTAAAGATTTTGAAAGTAGGTACTGATGACCTTTTGAATTTCCACAGACTGTTGTGATTTCTCACTTTCATTTTTTATTGCATGGGTTTTAGATTTTTCTTTCCACTTTGCAATAACGTTGACTAGGGTTTTATCAATTTTATTTATTCTTTCATAGATTCAAGTCTTTGATTCATGAATTTTTTGTGTTGTTTTCTTAGTCTCAGATAAATTAATTTGTGCTCTGATCTTTTTAATTTATTCCCTTCTATGAGCTTTGAGCTTCACTTGCTCTTCTTTCTTTAGAAGACTGAGATGCAGCATTAGGTCATTTATTTATGTTCATTCTGTTTTTCCTGATGTGAGAATTCGCCCCTATAAATTTTCCTTTTACAACTGCTTTCACTGTGTCCCACAAGATCAGTAAATTGTGTTTGCTTTATCATTTGACTGTAGATATTATTTAGTGTCTTCTTTAATTTCATCTCTGACCCATTGGTTTTTCAGGAGGGTGTTATGTCCATGTGTTTATGGAGTGTGGCCATTTCTTTTGTCATTAATTTCTAATTTTATTGCACTATGGTTAGATCATACATATTGGATCATTTCAATTCCTTGTATTTAGTTAAGCAAGTTCTGTGGGCTAGCATGTGGTATATGTTAAAGAATATCCCATGTGAAGCTGAGAAGAATGTGTATTCAAATGTAGTTGATTGAAACACTGTAAAAATCTAGTAAGTTCATTTGCTGACAGTTTAGGCTCAATTCTGTTATTTCTTTGCTGACTTTTCATCTAGTTGATCTATCTTTTTGTGACAAAGAGGTATTAAAGTCCTCTGTTAGAATTGTGTTACTGCTTATTTGATTTTTCTTGTCCCTTAATATTTATTTATATAGTTGGGTGCTCCTATATTTGGTGGATACATGTTTATGACTAGTATCACTTCCTCTTGAAGTTTTCCTCTAACAAGTATGTAGTGATCTTCTTCAATTCTTGATCATTCTTGGTTTGAAGTTTGCATTGTATGCAAATAGAATATCTTCCCCGACTTTTTTTCTTGGTCCTTATTGCATAGAGTATGGTTTTATATACTTTGATTTTTAGTCCATGAATTTTTTCGAGTTAAGTGTGTTTCTTGTATACAGGATATTGTTGGATCTTGTTTCTTGATCAATTCTGCCAGTCTGTTTCTTTTGATTGGTGAATTGAGGCCATTTACTTTGATGGTTATGACAGATATGCATTGGATTGTCTTTGTCATGTTATTTTCCTGCTGTTGGTTCTGTATTTCCTCTCTATTTAATTCTTTCTGTTGTTCTCCTTGGAATTTTCATCATTTTTGTCTCTGCTTGGACTATCTTTTAGTACCTTTTGTAGTGTTGGTTTGGTGGTCATGTATTTCTGTGGTTGTTCTTTGTCATGGAAGTATCTTATTTCTCCATTAATTTTGAAAGGTAGTTTGGCAGAGTACATCAATCCAAGTTGGAATTTGTTTTCTTTCAGAGCTTGAAATACTTCAGTCTCTTCTTGATTTAAGGATTTGTGTTGAGAAGTCTTCTGATTCTGATGGGCTTCCCTTTATAGTTGATCTGGGTTTTTTCTCTGAAAATTTTAAATGTTCTGTTCTTGTGTTGAACTTCTGGCATCTTAATTATTATATGTCTGGATGTAGATTTATTTTGGTTATGGCTAATTGGAGTTCTATATACCTCACTTATATAGTACATCAGATTGTCATCCCCGTGCTTGGAAACTTTTCTGCCATTACTTCTTCAAATAATTTTTTGTCATCTGTGTTGACTCTTGCTTCCTCACTGACACTAATTATTATTACATTATTTTTCTTTGCATCTTTTCAGCTTTTGAATTGTTATTTCCTGATGTTTGTTATTTCCAAGAGATCTTTCCTTTCATGATCACTAGCCACTTTCCTGTCTAAAATGTCTGTCTTCAATTTTGTTCCAGCAGTTTTACCAGCTTTGAATGAATGTTTAATTTCACAGGTATCTGTTTGAATCTGTCACATGCATTTTATTTCTTTCCTATATTGATAGTTCATAGTTTCCATCTTCTTCCTGTCATCATCTATTTTTCTCTATATCTATCTAGATTTGCTGAACATTTCCTTTATAAATGTTTATGTTTCTGTTTTTTTAACCTGAGAGATGATTTCTGGTCTTATGTCTTCTGTGGCCTCATAGATTTGTTTCTTTACTTCAGGTGCTATCATTTTAGAAATTTCAGGTGTGAGTCTTCCAGTTTTTTCTGTGTCAGTGTCTCCTTAACAAGTTCTGGGTGAGCTGGAGTTTTGAGATTGCATTTTGTTTTCTCATCTTGTCATTTTCTATTCCAAAAAACAATTTATTTTCTTTTCTTTATTTTCTATTTCCTTGTGTGCTTTTTGAGTGGATGTTTGTATCACTAGTATCCAGGTTTCTCTGGAAAATGTTTGTTCTTCAGGGATGTCATCTATGTGTAAGAGATTTTTAGTTTGTATCTATCACAAGATCCTATCTTTCTAATTAGTTAAAGGTGAGATGCTGGTATCTGTTTGGTTCAGTCCCAGTCTTTCCTGTAGGGTTGTGATGACGTTATTACCCCAGAGCTTCTTGTATTTTTACAGGAGGGAGAACCACTAATTACAACAGATATGACATCCTAGCTGAAGTAGTGAAATTAGCAATAACAATAACATCAAACATTATTTAGAAATTGACAAACTATGGTAACTATTGATTTTGTACTTTAATTCATAGGAGCAGGCTCTATAGTATATAATAAAACCAATCATAAATTAAGAGATTGTATACAAGGTGTTTCTGCTTGCTAGAGTGGTTGTACCCTGAAAAGGGGGAAATTTAGGGAGTATAGTATATAAAACAAAAGAAGTGCAAAAGAAATAGAAACAAGGACAAAGGATGACACACAATGTATTGGAAACTAGAGAGGGGGCTAGAAAAAAAAGAATGAAGGAATACTGAAGGGGTTATATGAACTTGGTCTCTGTTTGGGGAATGAGATTAGTTTTCTGTGGCTGCAGTTCTCCATGGTCATTTAGAAAACAGAGAAAAAAAGAAAAAATGAACTAGAAGAAAAAAAACGAAAGAAAAAAAGGAAGAAGAAGAAACATGAGAAAGAAAGAGAAAGCTTTTTAAAAATAAAAGGTGTAAGATAAATTGAGAGAAAATGGCTCATTATGGAGTCTTGAATTCTTCCCAAATTGGTTGCAGGTCTTGCAGAGACCTCAGTCACCTATTGGCATGAGTTGTTAATATTGTTTCGAACTTTTATGGCCACAAGCGTGCATACCCATCCTGTGCACCCTGGTTGATACCCTACTGTATGTGGTGTTCCCTTTGCCTCTGGGCTTTCCCAAGCAGTTCACCTCAGTTGTAGAGGTACTGGTGTGGTTCACCTGGGTTCCCACGCAGCAGCAGAAGGCAGTGGGAGGGCCTACGCTCCTCCCTAGCATAAACTTGTGTGCTTGCTGGCTCCCACACAGCAGCAGAAGTCTGTGGGAGGGGCTACTCTCCTTTTTCTCTTTTTTCTAGTGTTTGCCTTTTTATTGTTTTATCAATTTCATTTGACAAGGTTTAGATTTTTTATATATGTATATTGAGTATAGCTATATTAGATTTCAGGTTTCACTCCAGGACATCTTTGCTTTATGTAGTTCCAAAAAAAATTTTGCTCCCAAGGAATATCTAAATTGTTTTGCTGTTCAGCAATTGGATATAACCTCCTTTTTTTCTTTCTTAACTCTTATAGTCCTTTTTTTCTCTGATCTGTTTAACTCCCTTTATATTACTGCTTCTATCTTTCTACTCTCTCTTTTCTTTTCTCCTTTTTATCTTAATATTTTTGTTTGATTTTTGCTTGTTTTCTGTTATTCTTTTCATTTTGTGTCTCTACTCTTTTTTCCATATACTTCTTGAAATAACTTTAGTATCATAAATGCTCAATTTTTCTAACCTATATATTATCCTACATTTTCTTAACATAGTGAAATATTAGGGAACTTTTCTATCAAGTTCTTAAATTTCAGTCAATCTATGGTTCAGACTTTAAGTGTTGGTGTTATGAGAGTCACCTTTCTCAAAGAAGTACTGGGGGCTCAAACTGAAAATTGAATAGAAACTCTTACATGGGAACAAACCCACAACCCAGGGTACAGAAGAAAAAGCCACCAGAGGAAAAAATAATAAAAACTAATAAAAAGAACTCCACATGACAGTGGAGTAGACAGTCTACCTAACTGATCTACAGAGCAGAATACAGACGCACAACAAAAGGAAAGAGAGCAGGAAGATGCCTCCAATAAATGCTTAACCTCAAAAACTGACTCATAGGTACAGAAATTATTCCAGAAAAGAGTTTTAAAATGATTAATGAGATAATAAAGAGACAAGTAGGCAGCTGAGTTAATTAATAAGTAGAATCGTCAATGAGATGAAAGAAAATATAAGTAAACAGCTGTTTAAATTATAAAAGACAGTGCATGATATGAAAGGCCACTTCAATAACCAGAAGTTCTGAAAAAGAACCACACAGTAAACCTTGAAATAAAAAACTTAATTGAAAGTCTAGGCAGCAGACAAGATGAATAAAAAGAAGAATATGTCAGGAGTTGAAGACATGGAGCAAATGTTAGAACAATCAAACAAGATAAAAGAAAAACAATAAGAAGCTCCAAACAGACTTTCTGGTTAAATCTAATAGAAATAATTTAAGGCTCTGTTATGGTTGGTACATTGTGTCAACTTGGAGAGTCTAGAGGTTTGGCTAAGTGACTCAGCAGGAAGCCAGGATGCTTACTTTGTACACATCCTGGGCCTGTGGAAGAGGAGGGCATGGAGATTATATGAGGGCTACATGCCCCCCTGGGTGGGGATAGGTGGTTTATAATGTAAAGGAAGCAAAGAGGTTACTTGTCCACCATTCCTCCCTTTTGCTGCTTGTTTTTGCTGTGCCCTGCTGCCATGAATGTTTGCCCTATGCCATGTGCCACTCTGCCTCAGAACAGCCAAGTATGGACTGAAACCTCCACAAACTATAAGCTAAATAAACCTTTCCTTCCTTCATTTTGGGTCTGAGTATTTTGTCTCAGCAATGAGAGAAAAGTAACCAAGACAGGCTCACTGACCAAAAACAGGCACCAAAAACACAGGTTAGTGGCTTTCAAAATCTATTCACTGATGTGCCAGAAAGTTTCCCAGCACTGAGGAATAAAATGAGTATCATGACAAAGTCAGTATTTAGATTCCCAAATAGACAAGGCCAGGAAAGGACCTCTCCACAGCATACCATAGTCAAAATGCCCAAAATTCCGAACAATGAAAATAGTAAAAGATATTGGACATACAAAGTCATAGTTATAGAAGCAAACCTACTGGGATAACATCAGATCTCTCAAGAGAAATTTTAAAGGCCAGGATGGTTTTGCAAGTGCCAAAAGAAAACAATCATTACTCCAGATCACTATATTCCATAAGGCTATTCTACAAAAATTAAGGAAAATATAAAGACTTTCTAGGAGAGGTATAAATTAAGGAGATTCATAACCACTAGGTCAGTATTGTAGAAAATACTTAAGGGACTCCTCAACACAAATCAAGAAGACAAGTACACTACCAAGGGAATAAGTAAATTTCACTCGGAAAGAAAATGAACGAACAACTGCAATGAATCAAACTCCAGGAAAAATGACAAAATGGGAGGAATTAGGACATTCATTTCAATAATAAGAGTTCATTTAAATGGTCTTAATTCTCTAATTCAATGATACCCATTGTCACATTTGATCAAAAAACAAGATGTATCTGTATGCTACCTTCAGGAAATACAACTCATCTGCAATGACATAGGAAGGCTAACAGTGGAAGAATGCAAAATGCAACTCCAAGCAGCTGGAACCAAAAAGCAGAATTAGCTATGTTTGTGTCTAAAAGGGTAGACTTTAAGCTAAAATTAGTGATAGGAGACAAAACATGTTGCCACATGATGTTAAAAAGGAAAAAAATCAAACAGAAAGAGATAAAAATCATAAATATATATGATCTAAACATTGGTACATTTAATTTCATAAATCAAACATTATCTGACATACGAGAACACATAGGCCCCAATTCAATCATAGTGCAGACTTTAATATCCTCAGTATGAAAAATATATTAGTCAGCTGAATAAAACAAACAGCAAAGAGACATCAGAATTAAACTACACTACAGATCAAATTGACTTAACTGATATCTGTACAGTGTTTTATCTAACATCAGCAGAATATACTTTCTTTCCAATATTCTATTAAAATTTCTCCAAAATGGACCATATTTCTGGCCATAAAGCAAATTGTAACATACAAAAATACAATTGAATGCTTTATGCATCCTATCAGATCACAATGGCATGAAAATTGAGATCTACAGCAAAGCCACAAAAACTATAAAATGTATGGAGACTAAATAATATACTCTTAGAGGTCAATGGGTCACTAAAAACATCAGGGGAGTAATTTTTAAAACTTCCTAGAATCAAATGACAATGGAACCAATTCATATCAGAATTTCTAGAACACAATCAAATGACATCCAAGAAGGAATTTAATAGCCATGAGTGCCTACATTAGAACAACAAAATAAGCCCAAATAAATAACTTAAGGAAAACTGTGGACAAAGATCCTTCATAGATGTAAATGCACAAACCTCAATAAGATTTTCACTAACAAAATTCACCAACACATTAAGAAAATTATACATCAAAACAAATTGGTTTCATTTAAGTGTACAATGATCAACAGACATAAATCAATAAATATAATACACCACATAAATAGAATCAAGGATAAAAATCACACAATTATCTCAATAAAGGCTGAAAAAACCTCTCACAAAATTTAACACTTTTCATGAAAATCTTTGATGAAAATGGGTATTAAGACACCTTATCTCGAAATGATAAAAGCCACATTTGATATACCCAGAGCCAGTATCAATATAAAAAGAAAAGCTGGAGAATTTTTAAAACAGAAGACAAAGAAATAATCTCATGTACTGACAGCTACCATATATTTTTCACAAAGAGGCCAAAAACATGCTGCAGAAAAGATGGTCTCTCTCACAAAAACTGCTGCAAAAACTAGATATAAATATGCAGAAAATTAAAGCTAGATTCCATCTCCTACCCTGCACTAAAATCATATCAAAATGAAAAAAAGACCTAGATTTACAAAAGACACATTAAAAGTCCCTGAAGACAACATAATGGAAATACTTGAAGCCGCAGGAACAGGCAGTGATTTCCTGAACTGCACTCCAACGGCACAGGAAATCCTATTGAGAATCAACAAATGGGACTACACTAATAAAGTAAAAAGGAAACCAATCAGCTGTGAGCTTCATTTCAATATTCTTTCATAAGACAAGATATGGAAAAGTTACAAAATTTAAACATTAAATCTCACTCACTACTTGCTCCCTATACTTAATTTGTTCCATTTCTCATTGCTTTCATAGTTACTTATTTCAAAATTTATCTGCTTGCTTTATTTTCAATAAGCAAAATTCACTAAATCTTCACAATCTAAAATTTCCTGACATTCTATTCATTGAATCCTTTGTTTGACTATTTCTGAACTGATTTCAAGGCAGACTCAACCAAAATTAAATAGCAAATGCAATAACAGTCAAATTGAACCTTGACTAAACTAACTTCCAAAGCCTTACTTTGATTACATGAATTAGATTAAAAAGTGAAACAATGTCAGAACAGAAAAGTTAACTGATATTATACATGGTTTAAAGGGCAAGACGTTAAGATGTTCTTATATTTTTCTCACTTATGTTATTAACCTTTCCCACTTAACATGTCTTATCGCAAAAGATAAGAAACCTGACAATCATTTGAAAACAGCTCACTTTTCTCCCTCAAAATCTGACTCTCTTGGACATGATTGATTCTGTTGCACTTGTTAGTGTATACTGTCATCTCTCATACAGTGGAGCAGTTGTGTCTGTCTGAGCTTTAGAAAGTAACCTCAACTATACACCATAATCAAGTGGGACTCATCCCAGGAATGCAGGGATGATTCAATACACACAAATAATTAATGTAATACACCATATCAATAGAGCCAAAGACCAAAATCACATGATCATCTCAATAGATGCAGAAAATTCTTTTGATAAATGATTGGCCCCACCTGCGACCCACTCAGCCCTTATGGTGACAGCTCAATGCTGAGACATAATGGCACCTAGCTCCCCGTTCCCAGAAACCCCTGTGGTTTCTCTTACCCAGCTGCCCTCACCAAAGCCTGTGTGCACCAAAGATCATCCAATCCCTCCTTTCTAGAACATCCCAAGCCACCTAAGTCAGCTATCCTGTGGCCCCTCCCCTCAGAGTGCATATAGTCTCCAACCCTGTTCTTTGTCTGCAGAGAGCCAGCACAGCTGTTCTGGTGCTGACTCTCTCCGTGTCCACGTTAAACTTTTATCTCTTCCATTTTATCTGTCTTTCCTTCTCTGCATCATGCTAGACTGAGTGCCTAATTCTCACTCAATCAATAAAATCCAACACTCATTCAAGATAAAAACCCTAGAGAAAATCAGAATAGATGGCCTTTACCTCAACCTGATTAAAGACCTCTATGACAAACCAACAGCCAACATCACACTAAATGGACAAAAATGAAAAACTTTCACTTTAAAATCAAGAACAAGACAAGGATGTCCACTGTCACCACTCCCATTCAATATAGTTCCAGAAGTATTAGTTGAAGCAATTAGAAAAGAGAGCGAAAGAAAAGGAATAATAATAGGAAAGGAACAAGTGAAAGTATCATTGTTCACAGATGACATGGTACTCTACATAGAAGACCCCAAATACTCCACCAAAAGACTTACAGATTTAATAACCAAACAAAGTAGTGTAGCTAAATACAAAGTCAACACTCAAAAATCAACAGCATTCCTGTACACAAACAACAAACAGGCTAAGAGAGAAATTAGGGAAACCACAGCTGTCATAATAGCATCTAAAAAATGAAATATTTTGAATCAACCTAACAGAAGAAGTAAAAGATTTATACACAGAAAATTACAGTACTCTGAAAAGAGAGAATGAAGAGGATTTTTTAAAATGGAGAAATATTCCTTGCTCACAGATAGGAAGGATGAACATTGTGAAAATGGCCATTCTCTCAAATTTTTGGAGTATAGAGTCAATGCAATCTCAATTACATACCATTAGTATACCTCACAGATCTAGAGAAAACATTCCTAAAATTCATTTGGAACCAGAAGAGGCTTAGAATAGCAACAGCAATCCTGAGCAACAAAGGAAAGGTAGGAGGCATCACAATCCGTGATTTTAAATTATACTATAATCTACTGTGATAAAATCAGCATGGTCCTGGCAAAAAAAGAAAAAAACCAGACCTGAAGACCAATGTAACAGATTAGAAGATATAGACACCACTGCAAACACACTCAGCCACTTTATCTTTGACAAAGGGGTCAAACATAGTCACTGGAAGAAAGAAAACCTCTTTAATAAGTGGCGCTGGAAAAACTGGCTTTTCACATGCCAAAGCCCAAGACTAGACCCAAGCCTATCACTATGCACTAAACTAAAGTCACAATGGATCAAAGATCTAAATATTAAAACAGAAACACTAAATCTGTTGAAAGAAAAGTAGATAAAAATCTTGAAGACATAGGGTTAGGCAAAGAGTTCATGAACAAAAAACAAACTGCATGAGAAATACTTCAAAGAATCAACAACTAGGATCTCCTCTTATTGAAAAGTTTTTGTACATCAAAGGAAATCACCAACAGAGTAAAGAAGAAAACCCATGAACTGGGAAAACATTTTAGCCAACAGCCCTAAAACAAAGGACTTCTATGTAGAACATATAAAGATTTTTTTAAAAAATCAAATCCCCAGAGTTCAAACACTTAATCCAAAAATGAGCATCTGAGATGAATACACACTTCTCAGATGAACAAATATAATGATGAATAAATATATGAAAAGATGTTCAGCATCATTAATCATTCAAGAGATGCAAGTTAAAACAACACCGCATTTCCATCTCACCCCAGAAAAAACGGCTATCATGAAGAAATCAACCAATAACAAATGCTGGAGAGGATGTGGGGAAAAAGGAACCCTTTTCCACTGCTGGTGGGAGTGTAGATTGGTGAAACCCCTGCGGAAATCTGTGTGGAGATTCCTCAAAAACTAGGATTAGAGGTCCCACTTAACCCAGCTATCCCCCCTCTGGATATTTTCCCAGAAGAATTTTGTCATCATATGACAAAAATGCACATGCACCCATGTTTATGGAAGCATGATCTGTTAGCATGGAAACTAAACCATGGAAACAATACAAATGCCCATCAACTGAGGAATGGCTATAAAAGTTGTGGTAGTTTTAGACAATAGAGTATTCCTCAGCTATACAAAAGATAAACTCGAGGCTTTTATAGTTAAATGGATGCAATTAAAGACCATACTCATCAGTGAAACAAATTGGACCCACATGTGTAGACATCATGTGTCTCCCTAGTATAAGAACATGAAAGAGCAAGTGGAACCCAAAATTTACAGTAGAAGTTGGTAAAGGGAAAGAAATTGCTCAAAAGAAGAAACAACTGGGATGAGGGAAAGGAGAAAAGGAAAGAAAGAAAGAAGGGAAAATATATATGTATACAGAAGGGTAGCTGGGATAACTGTACTGCTGATGGGCTGATGTCTGGTGGTTTACTGAAAGGAACAGTTGATGCTTTATATATTTTTGACCAATTTTTTGTCTTACATCTGGTAATCTAAACAGGTGATTTGAGGACAACAACGTGCAACATAACAACCATTGATGAATTGCTAGCATCTTATTTGGTGAAACTCTTGTATCATTCATAATTTTTTGTTTTTATTTTTTATTAGCTTTAATGGTTTGATTAATCTTGCATACTTACATCTAATAAACTGAGCAACTTCACTGAACATAACAAAATGTAATAGAACAACCCCTGTTAATTCCTATCATTTTGTACTGAAAACCTTTATCATTCTTGTAGTTTTTGCTTTGTTTTGCTTTTGTCTATGTGGTTGGCATTTTGCTATTCTTTTTTTCAATTATCTTTGAAATAAAACGTAAAAACTAAAATAAAATTAAAAAAGCAACCTAACCTGGCCTGTGAGCCTGCCTTGATTCAGAACACTTAGAAATACATGGTTTGGAAATATTCTTCACAGCTTCCAGCCTCACTCCCTGAAGTGCTCTATGAGGAACTGTGTGACAATCTCACTCAGTCATCAAAGTTGACTTTCGTTGTCTTCCCTACCATAGAGGCCTCCTACGGGGAGGTGATCATTCGATAGCAGAAAATAAACATCTCTTAACCAAAGATTTCTTTTTGCCATCTATAAACATCATTGATACCTTATAGAGAAAAGATAATTCTGATCATCAGGTATATAGACTTTCTGTATTATAAACAATTAATGTAATATAGCTCAAGTTTCTTGAAGTATTTTAAAGTCCACTTCATCTGTACCATACAGCACAAAGACCACCAGGCTTGTGTAGCTACTGAGCACCTGAAATGTGTCTAGTCCAAATTGAGGTGTTTTATAAATGCAATATATATTTGGAGACAATATGGAGAAGAGAATATAAATTATCTAGTTAATATTCTTCATATGAATGAGTTGTTGAAATGATAACATTTCAGACACATTAGGCTAAGTAAAATATAAATTTAAGTTAAATTTTTTATACCTGTACTTTAAAAAGAAAATCTAACTACAATAATATTCAAAGTTACTTCTGTGGCTAGCACTTTCTCCTGAACAATACTAGTCCAGATCCTTCTTCTGAACTTTAAATGATATTATTTCCATTCCTTTGGCTACAGGTTTATGTTTCAGAACTTTGTGAATATTCTCAGTGCAGCACATTACCCAAGCAGACATACTTTACAACAATTCTTTCACTTCAGTTCTTACCCCACAATACCTTATAGAGTAAATATTCTGACATTCCATAGATGAATTTAAAAGCATAGTTCATATGTCACTTTCTTTGCAAAGGTCCTTCTGCCTCACAAGATACTTACTTATACTAATATGCTAGTTTATTATCTTTCTGATAGGATTTGTTTCACTACACTGTAATTTACATACAAACTCCTTTAGGCCAGAGACCATGATATATGTTTTACATGGTATTTGACTTTCAATAAATATTTTATGAACATAATAAAATACTCTTCTTCTATCTTTTAAATTTGAATTAATTCATATCAGTACATATTCCATCAACATAAAAATGAATAATTATTGAGAAGTTACTGATACTGAAGTGCCCAAACCACCTTAAAGAAGCTAGAAAACAAATTGAGTATGACTATGTACTATTATATAGTCACCATAAACTATAGTTGCATTTATATAAAAATCAAATCATTTTACATGCAAGCCAAGCTTTTTTGAGAGTTGAATCTCCAGTACCAAAAACAGCTTGACTGAAAGTTAGTAACTGATAACACTTGAGTATTTACTATGCAGATGGTCCCATGTGAAATGATCTACATATAAGAATAGACATTCAGTTTTTTTTTATTTTAAAGAGAATAGCTTAGAAAAGAACAATAGCAAAATACCAACATCACAGAAATACACAAAATAAAGCAAAAACAATAAAAATGCTACAGGGTTTCAAAACAAAATGATAGGAATTAACAGTGAGTGTTACACCACATATTACTAACTTCAACGAAGGTGCTCAGATTTCCAGATGTGAGAATGCAAGGTTGATCAAACCGCTAAGGAGAATAAAAAAGATGAAAACCTCAGAGACTGTGCAGTGTTTCACTAGACAAGACGGTAGAAATTCACCAGCGGTTGTCATATTGGACATTGTCGGCTTCAAATCAGTGGCTCAGATTACCAGATATAAGCCTGCAAAATTGGTCAAAATAAAAAATTTAAGCATTAACTCTTCTTTTCAATAAACTGCCAGACAGCAGTACAGTTATCCCAGCTATCCATATATATATCCGTCCTTCTTTCTTTTTCTTCTGTCCCTCATCCCAGTTTTTACAACATATTGTTACCATGCCAACTTCAGAATAAAGAGAACTCAGGCTGACTGAGATTACATCACTCACCTAAGTCATCCATAAATAGAGTGACAGGTATCTAAGACTGAACACAGGTAGTCGGACTCAATAGCCCTTGGAGATAAACGGCAATATGTGTATCCCAGTAGCTTTAAAAGGCAGCAAAAATGGAATATTCTTCCATATCCAGATAGAGTGATCTATTTTCATCATCCGAGCTAGGTTCTTTGCCCTCAGCTTGACTAAAGGTTTTACAGGTATTACAAACATTGCTGGGTCAATCCTTTGTAATGAGAATCAAAAGGAATAAAGAAAATTCTCAAAATACATTTTCTATTAGAGTGTCAGGTCGAATACAAGCAGGTAGCCAGGAAAAAAGAAAAGAAGCCTGCTACCTTTAAATCTAGCAGACACCTCTCAGAAGGTGGCTCTCTCTGCTTTGTGTTGAACTGAAAATTTTAAACCATAATAGTTTAGAATACAAATTCTTCAAGCCACCATGCTATTTTTGGTCTACATCTATTACGCGTGCAATACTGTGTATTCCTCATGGAGCTCTTTTCTTCTTTTTCCCACGCCATCTAAAAAATTATCAGATTAAGGTCCCTAAACTATTTAATATAAGCTAATGTTTAGATGTAAGGTTTTGTTTCTGACAAGCCCAGACAAGCAGTGGACTTGAATTGATTGCATCTGGAAAGCCCTTAGAGGTTTAATACTAGTTATAGAAGAAAATTCAATGTCCACTTGCCCTCCTGGCTTCTACAGTTGTCCACTATATCTTCCCTACTTTCCCTGACAGGGCAAGCGTCCCCTTGTATATGTACTTGTATCTGCTGCTCCATGGGTAGTAATCCAAACAGCCTTCCAACCCTGTCTTCTGCATTCCTATCACACAGTATTTATTCATGCTATTATTCCTGTGAGTGTGTCAACTTAATAGTTTCTCCACCTCATCTTTTTTTTTTTTGCGGTACTGGGGATCGAACTCAGGACCCTGCGTTTGCTAGGCAAGCGCTTATTCCACTGAGCTATATCCCCAGCCCTCCACCTCATCTTTCAAAAACTTATCTCTTCTTACAAATGCCATTCATGATCACCATTTTAGCCAGGCATACAACTAGTCTGATCTCTTCTGAAACACTGGACTGCTTTATTGTTATTGACTATATATATATATATATATATATATCACGACTTTGCACTTCCCAAGCAAGGCACTGTGCCACTGGGCTACATCCTTAGCTTATGTTATACTTTATAAATACATTTTCTCTCCTCAAATGAACAGTTAGTTCATACAAGGTGACTTTACTCTATGTTATGAGATATGATATAGGGCTGTAAATATACTCAGAGCATAAAAACCTTTATTCTATTAATGAAACACATTATTAATTGGTTTTTGTCAAACTATCAGTTGTAAACTCTGTCTTATTGGAAGATTGTGATATTTGCTCTTCACACTTGAGTGAATGTCAGTACATCACAAATTCAGTATCTAGCAGTATCTAGCAATAACTACAAGAGATCTTTATGAAAAAATTTTGACACTGTAAAACAATTTGTTAAAGAATCAGATGAAAATTGTTTCTTCTCATGTGTTTTTCTGTACTTTTAAACTATTTTCTTGGCTCTTAATTTATCAGTTTACTTCATATTCAAATATAGCAGGGCATGTATTGGAATTATTTCTGGATACAATAACTGGATTGGGTAAAATTCTGTGGGGATGAAAATCTGGTTGTCTGAAAGACTTACATAACATTTCTAACTACCTCCATTGTGTTCAAATATGGCATGATACACTACTACACCTTTTTCTAAATAACTATAAATTCCTAAAGAGTTGGCCGTAGTGGACCTCTGGTCTGCTTGCTGGATGAACACTCAGGATAGCCACTCAACAAAGCTTTCTCATGAAATGAATTAAAAATGCTCCTGGAAATAATAATAATCACATCACAAGGATAAAGGAAAAATAAAATATTTGTGTCAATTAGAATGTACCAAAAGAATATGGCATCATTATGTAGAGAAAACATACTGTTATAAAAGAGAATATAAAAGTAAAATGTTAAAGTATCTCATGTGTTTAGAAAATGTTTAAATGTATAACATCTATCAGAGAAATTAGGAACAAGAATCATTCCTTCAAAATGTCACTTCTGAAGTCAAATTCCATTTGTAACAAGTGAAGCGTCTTCCATATGCTAAGTAGTATAGTTGTTTTAATTTTGAACAAGAACTATGAGAAAAAAAGAATATTGATTAAATATGCAATAGCTTTAAAGCATTAGACTTTCTAGAAACTAAAACATGAGAGGACCCAAATTATAGAGGGATGAAATCAATTTAACTAACTGTTCTCCAAGTTTTCTTTTAGAATATAAACCAGTTGATAGTCAACAACTTGATTAAATGAATGGAGTTGAAGAATAAACTTGAAATTTAAATTGAATAGTTATCTTATTTTCTCAAATTTTGAGCACAAAATTCTTACAAAACAGTATAATGATGGGAAAGTTCATGGTGGACTCTAAATTTCTAAAGGCTATAATGTTTTTGTGGTATAAATTCATAACAAAATGCTACATCCAGTATACCCAAGGATGAGATGTTCTGTGCACTTACCTAGCACAGTGGAAGGGAGGGATGTAATTAAACCAACTAATGAGTTATTGTTGTATTATGTGCTTTATAGGTTACTTCATCCTTCCAAAATGCTAATAGTTTAAAACGGATTGAGGATCAGGCCAGAACTTTATATTAGAATTCTTTTATCATTCTGATTGCATAGTAGCAAGTCATGGTATAACATCTCTTGAGAAAAGAGAAAACTGAGTTTGGCATTTAGTCTCCCACTGGTCTGTGCTGATAAATGGTAAATGTGTTGCTAACTGATACATTAGTTGTGCTTGGGATTCTTTCCAGGGATGAAAGGATGATTCTCTGAACCAGAGTGAAACTTTAAACCTGTATTATTAAAAGCAAAGTAATAAAAGGCAGCATCGTATAATGAAGCAAATAAAACTTTTTAAAAGCAAGGAAGTAAAACCATAAAAATGAGCAAATTAAGGTACCTTTACATTAGAAAAATCCAGATGAGGATTTATTATAGTTTTACATTAGCTCAAGCCCATTTTAAAATACAACGGAATCTTTACTTTGGAAAAAAAGATAAAATGCCAAAGTGACTTAAATAATTAAACCTAATAAGTACTAACGCAAATGAAAGAGAAATTTGAAGCAGTTTAAGGTCCTGTGTTTTATTTATATTTTTTTTATTTCAAAGAGAATGAAAAAACAAAATAACAACAACATAGACAAAAACAAAACAACGCCAAAACAATAAAAATGATACAGGGTTTCAAAACAAAATGATAGGAAGTAACAGTGGTTGTTATATTAGATATTGTTATCTTCAGCACTGTTGCTCGGATTACCAGATGTAGGAATACAAGATTGATCAAACCATTAAAAAGAATAAAAAATAATAATAATAAAGACTAGAAATGATACAGAGCTTTACTAAACAAAATGGTAAGAATTTACCAATGGTTGTTACATTGTATATTGTTGTCTTCAAATTAATTGTTCAGCTTAAGGCCCTGCATTTTAAAGTACAAGGATCTAACTTCAATTTTCCCTCTCCTGCCATTGTTTTACTGCCCCTTCTAACAGCTCTCTTCTTCAAAATCAAAGTATAGAATCTGGGAGGCGCTCAGGACGGTGCGCGGGCAGCTGCTCGGCCGGGTCTGCACACCGAGGGCGCCCGCGGTGGGATAGACCCTCCCGCCTCCCGACTCTGTGTGGCTCGCCGGTGGCTGCGGCCAGAAGTTCGCTTTTTGGCGGCTGCAGCAAGGGGCGGACTCGGAGCCTGCGCTCCTGGGGCAGACTGTGCTAATCTAGCCTGTGGACTGGGGTCCTGCTCCGGTCCCCATCCCCGCAGCCGGTGCCCTTCTCGGCCTGCAGCCCGCGGGCACTGTGGCGGCTGCGATCGGTGAGCCCTGCGAGAGCACCAAGGAGACAGAGAAGTGCCGGGGAGCAGTGGATCGCGGGCAAAGCACAAAATATTAGCACTTTCGGACCTTCCTGCCTGCACAGATTCCAGGACGGGTTAGCCGATTCCGTGCTGTGACCGACTGGATCACTGAGTGGGGGAGGAGCTCGGCCCCCATGCCTGCAGGGACCCCTGGGCAGGCAGGGGAGCTGTTTACACGCCCCGGCCAGGTCTCTGGGTAGGAAGTAGCTCAGCCCACAAAGCAGAATCTCAGCAGCCTTTTGAGCAGAACTCTTAGCAGAAACATTAAGGGACCTGAAGAGAAGGAGCCATTGGAGCAGCCTTTGCAACGGACCTTTGCCTGGTGAACTGCCTGGGTAATTTATAGCTCAATAGTTTGAATCTGATATCCAAAAATGGGAAGACAGAAGAATCAAACGCAGTCTCAGAACTCTACCCCACCCAGAACAAGTCCTGGATGTGAAGATATAGAGGAACCAGGAAGCCACACACCTGCAAGTTCTGAAACGATTGCATTCGAAATAAAGAAACATCTCTATCAGACCATAAAAGAGATTAAAGCAGAAATAAGCCACATACCTGCAATTTATGAAACAATTACGACCAAAGTAATGCAACAACTCCATCAGGCCATAGAACAGATTAAAGCAGAAATTAGTCACATACCTGCAATCTTGGAAACGATCACATCTGAAGTAAAGAAACAACTCCATCAGACCACAAAAGAGATTAAAGTAGAAATAATCTCTCAGACAAAAAATGAACTGAAAACCATAATGGAAGAAATGTTCCACACACAGAGAAGAAATAGATAAAATAATAGAAGAAAATAGGAAACAAATGGAAATGTTACAAGAGCAATTTAGGAATGAATTACCACGAATGAAACAGATCCAAAGAGATTGTCAGGAACTGAAAACTTCCACTGAAAGCAGGCAAAACCGCTTAAATGAAGCCAAAGATAGAATTTCAGATCTTGAAGACAGCATGGAAGCAAATGAATGTGAAAGGAAGGATCTCATAAAGTCACCAAGGATCCAAGAAAAATCAATCCAACAGCTGCAAGATGAGGCAAAAAGAAATAATATTCGAGTTATAGGAGTTAGTGAAACAGCAGGAGACAACACAAATGATATAAAAAGAATATTTGCTGAAATAATAGCAGAAATTTTCCCAAACATGGTAAAAGATACTGAAATACAGTTAATAGAGGCATATAGAACCCCAACGAGCCATAACCAAAAGAAAACCACTCACAGACATATAATAGTCAAGATCCGAGACATCCAGCAAAAGAACACAATATTAAAAGCTGCTAGAGAAAAGAAACAGATCACCTATAAAGGAAAGCCCATCAGAATCACAGCAGACTTCTCAACGGAAACCATGAAATCAAGAAGAGCTTGGAGCAAGGTATTACAGAGTCTGAGACAAAACAACTTCCAACCCAGACTGATGTATCCTGCAAAACTATCATTCAAATTCAATAGAGAAATAAAATATTTCCATGACAAAGAACTGAATAACTTCATGAGTGCCAAACCAGCATTGCAAAAAGCACTAAAAGACATTCTAGACAGAGAAAAAGTGACCACAATCCGAACAACAATAGAAATAAACCCTCAAACAGAACAAGTGAGTAAATAGACAGCAAAAGAAGGAAAACAACAACAAGTAAATAACATGACTAGAATAAGCCAACATATAACCATTATAACCATTAATGGAAATGGCCTCAATTCACCAGTCAAAAGGAAAAGATTGGCAGAGTGGATTAAGGAACACAATCCAACGATATGATGTATACAGGAAACACATTTTACTCAAAAGGAAATCCACAGGCTGAAAGTTAAAGGATGGAAAACAATTCTCCTTGCAACAGGTCCCCAGAAAAAAGCAGGGGTAGCTATTATGTTTGCAGACGATGTAAACTTCGAACCAAAAACAATCAAAAGAGATAAAGAAGGCCATTACATACTAGTTAGGGGAAAGCTGCAAGAGGAAGAGGTAACAATCCTAAACATTTATGCACCAAACAATGGAACACCAAACTTTACAAGGCAAATCTTAACAGACGTGAAAAATCAAATAACTAATAACACTATTGTAACAGGGGACCTAAAAACCCCTCTGACGCAAAGAGACAGGTCAACTGGACAGAAACTCAGCAAAGAAATAACAGACCTGAACCAAAGTGTGAACAAATGGACTTACTAGATGTATACAGAGTGTTACACCCCACAACATCAGAATACACATTTTTCTCAGCTGCTCATGGGTCTTTCTCTAAAATTGACCACATTCTAGCTCATAAAGCATATCTACCTAAATGTAAAAGAATTGAAATTATCCCATGCATATTATCGGACCACAGTGCAATGAAGTTGGAAACTAATGACAAAGAGAACTCCAAAAACCACATAAACACTTGGAAATTAGACAACAACCTCCTGAATAACCAATGGGTCACACAAGAAGTTAAAGAAGAAATTAAAAAATACCTACAAATAAATGAAAACACAAGTACAACCTACCGGAATCTGTGGGATGCAATGAAAGCAGTCCTCAGAGGGAAACTTATAGCAATGAACTCATATACAAAGGAAACAGAAAGAGAGCAAATAAATAGCCTAATGCTACACCTCAAACTATTAGAAAAAGAGCAACAAGCCAAACCAAAAGCCCAAAGAAGGGAGGAGATTATAAAACTCAGGGCAGAAATTAATGCAATTGCGATGAAGAAAACTCTACAAAAAATAAGTGAATCAAAGAGTTGGTTCTTCAAAAGAATAAATATAATTGATAAACCCTTAGCCAACCTTATCAAAAAAAGAAGGGAAAGAACTCAAATTCATGCAATAAGGAATGAAAAGGATGAAATCACTACAGATCCCACAGAAATCCAAAAGATCATTAATACCTACTTTGAAAATCTTTACTCCCATAGGATAGAAAATACAGAAGGAATGGACAGATTCCTAGAAAGGTACAAATTACCAAAATTGAATCAGGAAGACGTAAAAATCCTGAACAACCCAATATCAATTAATGAGATTGAAAATGTCATTAAAAACTTACCAACAAAGAAAAGCCCAGGACTGGGGATATAGCTCAGTGGAATAAGTGCCTGCCTAGCAAGCACAGGGTCCTGAGTTCGATCCCCAGTACCGCCAAAAAAAAAAAAAAAAAAGAAAGAAAAGCCCAGGCCCTGATGGATTCACAGCAGAATTCTATAAAACATTCAGAGAAGATTTAATGCCAACACTCCTCAAACTCTTCAATGAAATCAAAAAGGAAGCAACTCTCCCTAACACATTTCAGGAGGCAGGTATTATACTGATACCAAAACCAGAGAAGAACCCAACCAAGAAAGAGAACTATAGTCCAGTCTCTCTAATGAACATAGATGCAAAGATACTCAACAAAATAGTAGCAAATAGATTACAGCGAATCATAAGGAAAATTATACACCATGACCAGGTAGGATTCATTCCAGGAATGCAGGGATAGTTCAATATTTGCAAATCAATCAATGTAATATATCACATGAATACAGCCAAAGACAAAAACCACAAGATCATCTCAATAGATGTAGAAAAAGCTTTCAATAAAGTCCAACATGCATTCATGTTAAAAGCCTTAGAAAAAATAGGAATAGATGGCCTCTACCTCAATCTGATCAAAGCCATCTATGACAAACCAACAGCCAACATCATACTAAATGGACAACAACTGAAAACTTTTACTTGAAAGTCAGGAACAAGACAAGGATGTCCATTGTCACCACTTCTATTCAACATAGTTCTGGAAACATTAGCCAGAGCAATCAGACAAGAGAGAGAAATAAAAGGAATAAGGATAGGAAAGGAAGAAGTCAAACTATCACCATTTGCAGATGACATGATACTATACATGGAGGACCCCAAAAACTCCACAAGAAAACTCCTGGAATTAATTGACAAATTCAGCAGTGCAGCTGGATACAAAGTTAACACCCCAAAATAAATAGCATTCCTATACATGAACAACAAACAGACTGAGAGAGAAATTGAGGAAACCATACCTTTTACAATACCAACCAAGAAACTGAAATACTTAGGAATCAATCTAACAAAGAATGTGAAAGATTTATTCAGTGAAAACTACAGTACTCTGAAAAAAGAGATCAAAGAGGATTTCAATAAATGGAAAAACATACCCTGCTCATGGTTAGGAAGAACTGACATTGTAAAAATGGCCATACTACCAAAACTGTTGTACAGATTCAATGCAATTCCCATTAAACTACCATTAGCATACCTCACAGATCTAGAGAAAATATGCCTTAAATTCATCTGGAACCAGAAGAGACCCAGAATAGCAAAAGCAATCCTGGGCAACAAGTACAAGTCAGATGGAATCGCAATCCCTGACCTGAAATTATACTACAAAGCTACTGTAATAAAATCAACCTGTTACTGGTTAAAAAACAAAACTGAGGATCAATGGAACAGACTGGAAGATGCAACCATAACGAAAAACCCACTCAGCTACCTAATATTTGACAAAGGGGTCAACCAAACTCACTGGAAAAAAGATGGCCTGTTTAATAAATGGTGCTGGAAAAACTGGCTTGCCTCTTGCCGAAAACTGAAAATAGACCCAAGTCTAACACCATGCACCAAACTCAGGTCAAAATGGATCACAGACCTCAACATTAAAACAGAAGGTCTAAATCTATTGGAAGAGAAAGTAGGTAAAAATCTTGAAGACATAGGAGTAGGCAGAGAGTTCATGAACAAAAATGAAACTGCAAGGGAAACACTTCAAAGAATCAATAATTAAGACCTCATCCTACTGAAAAGTGTTTATACATCTAAAGAAATCACCAGCAATCTAAAAAGAAAACCCACAAATTGGGAAAAAATCCTAGCTGGCTGTCCCTCAGACAAAGGTCTTCTATCTAGAACATACAAAGAATTAAAAAACATGTACCTGTCCAAATTCAAAGACCCAGTCCAGAAATGGGCATCTGAGATGAATACACACTTCTCAGATAAAGAAATACAAATGGCAAATAAATATATGAGAAAATG